>APFE030362200.1:0-26254 GCA_000404065.3 Pinus taeda | reverse complement strand
AACATCGTAGCCTTTGTCCTCCAACATCGCGACCGATACCAAGTTCTTCTTCAGTCTAGGCACATACATCACATCTGTCAAGGTGAGAGGAGCTCCATTCTCCCTCTGAAAAGCAACCATGCCCACTCCTGAAACACTATACCTTTCATCGTCACCCATGTCTATGCGCATCTTGAGGTCTTTCTCCTCCAAAGCACTGAATAAATTTTCATCACCGGTCATGTGGAATGAGGCTCCACTATCAAGATACCAAACACAACCCATCATCGATGACACCATGCATGCGATGAGGGTAAAGTCCATTTCGAATTAAGAGGCTAATGCCTCACCTTCTGATCCTTCTGAGGATTCCTTCTTGGACTTCTTCGATGAGAAATTAGTCGCATAATGTCCCATCTTGTGACAATTAAAGCATCTTACTTTAGACATGTCACCCTTCTTCCCTCCATGGGAAGAATTCAATTTGAAATGGGAAGCATTCCCCTTCCCTTTCCTTGCCTTACTTGCTAAGGCCAGATTTGCTTCATCATCATTCTTGGATGAAGAACCATCTTGTGTGCTCCTCCTGATCTCCTCCTACATAAGATCCAACCATAATCGTTCCTAATCTGGCCGTTTCTCCCTTCCATTCACAGAGTCTTGGTAGCTATTCCAACTCTTTGGAAGGCCAAGGAGAGTGAGGCTGACCATATCATCATCAACAGTAGTTATTCCTACACTGTCAAGCTCATCTCTGGGGGTGGTGAGCTTGTTCAGATATGTCGAAATAGTATTGCCCTTCTCCATCTTGATTCTTTGAAGCTTATCCTTAAGCGCCAATTTCCTCTGGTCACTACTATTCTGGTAGAGGTCCTTCAATGTCTTCCACATTGAAAATGGAGCATCCTTCCCATGGAGACTCGGGACAATATGGTCTCGAACTCCCTCAAGGATGATCCGTCTCGCCTTCGCCACACACTTCTTCCACTCAGCCAAATCTTGTGCATTAGTTGAAGCTCGCTTTGGGATTTCTTGATCAATGAACTCCTTCAAGCCATTGTCTTCTAATATAGCCTCCATTGTATCTTTTCATACTATGTAATTTGAGCTACCTTCAAAGGCATACTCGATTCTCAAGCCATAGAACGCCATTGGCCAACCTTGAAGTATGATATGAATTCGATTTGCACCTGTAACCCCGAACTTCACACTTCGAATTCTCTTCTTAGTATATTATTCACAGCTCTGATACCATGTAGAAATTTCTACAAATCAAGCTCTGATACCATGTAGAAAATATGAGCGTAGGTTAACCCGATAATGCAATATAAATCAAAGCAGAATACTATAACCTACTTCTACTATCAATTTGCAGAAGCTTAAAAATCGAGTTGAACAATATAACTAGAAGAAGAAGAATCAATGGCACAATACACATGAAAATACTTTAGAGAAAGCCTCAGCTAAAAACCCCACACTATTGTATTATCATATATGGTGGAAATACATAGGAATTATACAAAGCCTTAGCTCTCACAGCTAACCAGCTCTCAGTACAATCCTCACAAATGCTCACAGGCAATCTTAGCTTTTTTCTAGTCTTCCTCTCTGCCCTCCAAGCTCCTATTTCCTTGCGTTGTTCCTTGTGGATGATTTTCCTCTTACCCAATGGATGATCTCTTCCAAAACTACATAATCCTCAAGGATTAAATCCTTGACTGCATGCATGAGTTTTCTCCATGAGAAAACACATGCAACTGATAGTACATTGTCCTTGACATTAATCTCAACTAGGTCTTTCTCATAATAGACATGCATGATTTTCTGATGAGGGAATCTTCACTTAACTGGAGTAGCACTAGTTGAGTGCATGCATGCATCAACTGACTATTAACTCACTATTAGTTCCTTAAATAGTTTGGAACTAATTTAGCTGGACTTAACTCAGTAAACTGAGTTAACTAATTACAACTCAAATATAACTCAATCTTATCTCCTTAATTTAAGGGATAACTCTTACATGACTTTAGAAAAACTTCTAACTTGAATTTCTCCAACTAATTAATTTAAAATAAATTAATTAATTATTTCCAAGAAGCTGTTAGGACTAAATTCGATTTTAATTCACAATTTAATTCAAGGACAAATTAAATTGGAATATTCTTGTTGCCATATTTCAACAAAATAAAGATCTAGCCAAACTATTTAATCTTGGTAGATCGGTAATTAGGTAGAGAAATAAAGTGTGCTCATAAGCTTAATCTAAGCCACTGGAAGATGTAAGGTTAGAATTAGATAGTTTGTTTCACAAAAGAAAAGGGAAAGAAAGCTTCTACTAGCTTAAATGCACCCAATTAAGTGAAGAAAAATGTTAGGATAAATAAAGGGTAGGTACAAGAAAGGTTGCAGAAGTACAAGGTTGTTAAAGAAAAAGCACACTTATCATGCTTAATCATATGTTTCAGTCTGCAGGAGTAGTTATGAAAATGAAAGGATGTTCACAATCTAATTTAATCTCTTCCCCTCATTTCATTTCATCCCCCATTACATGATTACTAATTTCTGCATTATCCCATCATTTCCTATTAAAATACCATTTTCCTTTCATTTTGACCCTTACCCCTTGGTTTCACACATTTCCCTAGCAAATTACCCTCCAAATGTCATTTCCCAACCCAAAACCCCTTTTCCCTAGTGTGGAACCCATTCCCCTTCGAAAAAATCATTTTCCCTTATTAATTTCCCTATTTTATCAAGAAAACCCTATAAAACCCCCCTTGTCCTAAGTTTTATTCCCCCCTTCCACATTATTTAATTAACTCCGCAAATTCACATTTTCCCTAACATAAAACCTTTTAAGCCACCGCCCTGGTGCGGTTAACAAACCCCACTACATTCGACCCTGGTCCCACTCCATTAACTCATGCATTATATTTAACCCCTCTTTATTCATTAATTAATTATAGTTAAGTATAATTAATCCCCCTAGGCCCCGCAATCTCTGCCCTTGTTCCCTCTGTGCATTTCCACCGTGCGACAGCTGTTAGATCTTGCACTTCCAGATCTAACGGTGCACATCCATATCACACAAACTCCCTTTCCGACCTTTACCCACCTGAGAGCATGTGAGATTTTCGATTTTGCTCGGGCCCTCTTCGGCTACGTGGAAGCACCAGGTGAACTCGCGTGCTCTCAAGGAAATACCGCCCGACTGCCAAAAGCCGTGTGATGGCCCCCAAAAGCACCTCCCTACCAAAATCCGAAACCACCCATTGTTCATTATGAAATTCCATGCCACATTCTAACCGTTGCTGGTTAAAAGGCCGAAGATGCTCATTTTCACCCTTTTCACTCATTCGCTCTGTGAAAGCTTCCTAAGCCTTTTTGCGCCACCCTGAGCCTCTGCAACCGAATTTCACCGCCAACTACCTCTCGAACACACTACAGATGCCTAATTCAGCCATCTAGTGCACAACTGAAGCCAAAGTACCTCTACAGCTACCATTGAAACCAATTTGCAGCCTATACCACCATATCCATGTATTTTGACAAAAAACCAGAACGACCCTCTTAAATTTAAAAATGTACAGTGAATTAAAATGTTAAATTGATTGAATTTAATTGATTTTCCTTAAATTGAGAGTATTTCCCCCTTGAATACCCAAACCCCTCTTTTCTGACCTGCAAACTACACTTTCACTCCACCAAAGTTGTCAAAGCTTCACTTCCACAAGTTGTATAAGCCTAATTCCCACATTTTATCCTAAAGATGGCTACCTAGACCTCTCTGTATGTCAAACCTGTGTCAACCCCTCACTTGGACATTGACCATTTGGCCCTAGCAGACAGGGATTTCCAAATAAAAGACACTACAACTCTAACCCACCTTCCGAAGCTCCACTGTTGGAGTAAGGACAAATTTCTAAACCATGCAGATGACATCCACCTTTGGGAATCCAATTTACCCAAATACATATTCCCAGAAGTTCACTCATTCCCTGATATTGTACAATTTTTGTCATGCATGTTATATCCCTAGCCAAAGGGCTATTGTTGCCCCAAATCATCAGCTGTTATTCACCATTACACTTGAGTCAATCAACCAAATGCTACAAATCCAATCTAGCCCTAATCAGACCCCTCTATCCATTGGAAACCTATTGGACTTATACATCACATTAGACCAGGTGAAAATCAAGCAAATCTTCTAGAATTTTATCATTGAAGACCACCATACTCCTACAGATACCCCACCCTATGCTGCCACCATTTTCTCATAAACTGGAAGACACATAATCACCATGCTCTCATGCATCCTAGGATACACATCAGATGAGCATGTGGATGAGGTCATCTTGGCCTTCCTGTCCATTTTCACTCCAAGCAAGCCTCCTACTATCATGTATGATTATGCTCAGTTCATTGCAGACATAATGCATGAACAATTCACTAGAATTCCCACTGAAAGAGTTTTCAAATAGTCTTCAGTGTTGTTTTATAAGTTTTTGTATTACCAGACAGATAAGTTCCCTGTGAGCATCCAGAAGTTTGACACCAGGATAAAAGAGAGATCAGTGGTCTACTGGACACCCTTGGTCTAGAAGTTTTCCACAAAATTCACCTACAAAAACTTCATAGACTCCTTTGTGTACCTAGTCATGAACATGTTGACTTCTAATACTCAGCCTAGAATCAACCAAGATATCAAGAGAGTGCTACAATTGGCAAATAATAGCAAGGTGGGAGACTAGTACCTCTACCAGAACCACACTAAGATCAGAGTTTATGGCTACCAGTTAGCCCCTTATAAATTGCCAAAATACCTCCCTATGAGGATATTTTCCCTTGAATATTTCAAACAAATCATCAATTCTAATGAGGTCCACTTCCTATCTGCTAGGAAGAAAACCTAGTTCAAGGTGAAAAACAAATTGGGCCCATTCATTTGCAACAATAGAGAGGTTGGACTAGAGGCCGATAGGTTACTACAATAGATGAAATTCAAAAATAGTTTCATATGGCAGTATGACCCTCATAGGGTCATAAACAAGTTGAGACTTAAGGTCAAGTTGGGACCATACATCCACCACCCGAGACCTGACATTGAACAATTTGCTAACCAATCTGAGTGGGTGGAGAATATATTGATTGATATGGACAACATAGTTATGGATGTTGAGAACATACTGATTGATCTTGAAAAGCAATTTGACCAGAGCTCTTTCCTGTAGGTTCTAGAATTAGGAGAGCCAATGAATGTTCATCCTATGTTACAAACCCCACCAACGAAGAGAAGAATCCTAAGAGGAACAATGAAGAGGCTTCCAGCTCTGCCATGGAGACTACTGATGAGCTTTTTCAACTAAAGAAAAGACCCAAGTTGAATACCGTGTCTGAATAGGAGGAAAACATTGCTTCAGAGGAAATAACTAACACTAAGACAATGGGGCAGAGAAGTAAAGATGCAGCTGCATCAGGTGAAACACAACAGCCATCAACCTCCAACACACAAATGATAGGGACAACAGAGTGTTGAGGTTTCTTCCTTTGTTAGGTTAGCTGACAAGGAAAAGGATATCAAAGACAGATTCAAAGAAATAAAGACGAGGAATGAAAAGTTGAAGGCAGAGACATATGTCCAATACCTCAAGCTTACACCACCAAACTAGACCAGATTGATGTCACCCTTTGACATCAAAGTAGGCAAGATGCAGGTGTCATTTTTGTAGCCCACTGTTCAACAACCCAAAGCCTCTGTTGACTATAAAAAGACAAACTTTGAGGTGTTGTCCAGGGATGTTCATCCCATTGATCAGATAGAGTTCCACAAGTAGGCTGGAGAAATGATTTACTCCACCCTTACAGGAAAGGCCATGGCTGCCCACAAGCTGCAAGATTCATTAGATAATGTGACAGCCCAATACAAACTGGAAAAGGCCTCCTCACAGGCCAACGATAACATGATAAAATCATTGGAGGACTTGGTCATTGGACTCGGCCATGATCCAAGTGACATTAAGGCTGCTGAACAACTAATCAAGAAGAAGAATGAGGACATAGTAACCCTCAAGAAACAACTTAAGCTGCCTCATTCACAGCACCCACAGGAAAAGGAGGTCTTGGAAAGTCGAAACAATCATGAAGAGATGATGGACCTAGTGCTGCAACTGAATGATCAGTTGAAGGAGATGGAGAAAGAACTAGATAGCTTGATGCAGCTCAAACAAGATAGTCTTAATGATGCTCCTGCAACTGTCATTCCAATAGTTACCATTGTTGTACCTTCTACTTTGGAAACATCCTTAGCTCCCAATGCTCCAATGGCCACTGCACTACCAGCATCTACAACAACTACATCAACAACAGGGTCGACAACAACAGGCTCTACAGGTGATGAAGCAAACGGGCTAGTCAAAGCAATGGAAGAAATGTCTATTCAGACCACTGAGATGAACAGACGTAAGGAGAAAGTCACTAGCCTGGAAATAGATTACAAATTGGCCCAAATCATGCATAGAGAAGAACGACAGAAGGCCACAAGGATGACTGAAAGAATCAAAAGCCTAGAAAAGGAACTGACACTAAATGAACCTCTAGGTTATGCTAAGGAGCAACAGTGGGCCAATATCATTGACTCTATCAATGATATTTGTCCATCCATCCAAGTCATTTTTTAACAAATTGATTTGATAAAGCGGGCTACAGAAGCCATTCAGAGAGTCAAAGAAGAACTTGGAGATATGCCAGAGGAGGTAGCAAGGATCATTCATTTCCTCAACGCCAAGAACAAGTATGAGCTACAAGAATTAGAGATACCTGATAGGATAGGTACAATTTTGGAAGTCAAAAGAGTCCTCACTAAGAGGAATTTGATGTTGAACTTGGAGGATATGAAACTGGCCATTGACAGGTTCATGGTTAAGTTTGAACTTTTGAGGCAAAAGGGATTACCAAATCCCTTAGTTATAAATGATAAGCTAATGACACAGGAGGATTACAATAAGAAGATCATGAAAGTGGCCAGAGATCTGGTAAACACTTCATCCATGAAGGGCATACCAACAGGAAAAGTATTGTATCAAACATTTGAGAATTTGTTTTACCTCGAGCATGAGGTAAAACACCTTTTTATTAATAAGCCAATTTTTGCCAAGTATACAAAGGGAGATGAGATATTCAGAAAAATGCTCAATATCCAATTACCAGATGCTGAGACATGGGAAAAACTCAATGATTTATTGTAGGAATACACAATAAAAACATGAAATGTACAGTAAAAAGTAAAAAAGCAAAATAAAAGGGTGTTGACAGGACAACAAGGTCAAAGAGTATTAGATGAAAGTGTATCAGATGAAAGGTCATAAGTAAATATGACATCTTGCGTAAAGACCAAACAACCAAGCAGCTTAAATGGCAAAAGATCAAAGACTAAAAGACAACAGAACCTAAATAACAGGAACATCAAACAACAGTTCAATAGCTATCTCTATATTTTTGCATGAAGATATTTCCTTTTCCTAGATTAGTTGTCAATGCAGTTTGAGATATTTTGCAAATTCTTTTGTATAAATACTTCATAATTCGAAGTATTGAGGTGTGGAATTCTATACATTTGTAGAGTTATTTTGATCTTAAACCTAAGGGTTATTGTACCAATTTTCTAGTCAATGGACTGGAGCAACTAATAAAAAGATTGCACTATAGGATTCATGAGATGAGCTATTTGCAGTGAAGTATCTTCTTTGTATGATTTTGTTACTTTGGTATGTGTTTCATAAACTTAAATGTTATTCAAATTTGAATGAATTAACTGGAAATATCACTCAAAACTTGTTTAAGTACACTCTGTTTTGCACAGTTAGTCATTTATATGTTTTCCTTTGATATCTGGATATGAGAACCCTTAATTGCTCTTCCATCCTGGTTGACCTCCTTCATTCTCTTCATAATCTGGCCTAAGGAACCCTTAATTGCTCCATGGATTTGATTAGAAACCATTTCACTAGCTAGCCTTTGAGATCTATAATAACTCACATATCTTGCCCTGTAGACACTATTTTTAAAGCTTGATCTAGTCCAGCTTGTCTGACATTCGACCCCATAACCCAATGGTAAAAGCAAATCTCTGTTCATCTAAGTAAGTGATCCCACCACCCAAATTCAAATCAAAAACCCCAACACAATCATAACTAGCCTAAAATCTATTAACTAAAACAAAGTTACATCATAAAGAGAGATCCCTCTGTGAGATTAGGAAGGCTAGATCCTGATCTCCAAAGTTGGTTTGTGGTTACCTCTATCATTTCTTTTTCTGAACAACTTACAACAAATTTTGGAGTGATAACACTTTGGTGATGTAATGAGACCTACAACCTTTTGTCCCCTAGATAATTGAGTCATGCATTAGGTCTGTCAACTTGAAGGGAGCCAAGAGTAGGATCTCTATTTTCCATTGCTTTAAAAGTGTGTAAATCAGAAGGGTTCCTGATTCCCTTATCCTTTAGACAATTGAGATAGAATCTAAGTTACTCATACCAGTAAGGAGCCAAAGTCAAGAAACCATAGTGATCATGAGTTAGGTTTTTTTTTTTTTTTTTTTTATGAATAAATCCATTAGGATTGCATGATTGAATTGAATCCAAGAGATTGATTTATTTTATAGAAGCCTTAAAGTGTTGATTTAGTAGATTGTCTAGTTAGACAAAGAGTAGTTTTGTATATACCTGAGGTCTTCTTTTGGCATATATTGTGTTGTACCTTGAAGCTAATACACTGAATTGACATATTAATGATGGAATATTAACTCATCATATATTGCACCTGACATTTTGGCATCATTGTTGGGGAGGCACGAAGGGATAAGACCTTAGTAACCTGAATTTTAGATTAATCATGGTGTAAAAGCTTCCAAGTGAATAATAGATCTTTCCTCAAATTTGTTCTCATTCTGCATACCTTGTTTATTTCTTTTAAAAATATTTTTATTTTTAGGGTGATTTAAGAACCCCCATGCACTAATCCATGCACTGACATAATCTACTAGCTAGCAGAGAAGAATGTTCAAATGTTTGACAGGAGATGAATTTCAAGAACTTTCTCAAATTCATGCAACATTTGGTGTCTTTGATTCTCAAGAAAAGTAGATTTTGGTAGCAGTTATGAACATATCTATCTCCCCATACATAAAGATCGATGATCCATCCTTACGAGAAGACCCGGGAACTTCCCCTAATTACCCTTGACAATACATAGAGGAAACTAAGGAATCACGGATCAGATTTGATGAGGAGGAGGAGTAATTGGAAGCAGAGATTGAAAGATTCCCAACATGTCTATCACGAAATCAAACATGCACTCAAGAGAGAAGTCATAAAGCCTTATAAAACATGCATGGCATAAAAAAAGAGGTCACGTCAACTATTACTAATGAATTAGAAGACCAAGAATATTTGGATCACATTGAAGCTTGGTTTCAAACTATCATCGACACACATCATTCCTCCATCATTCGATAGCTCTTTGCATCACATTAGTTGACGTAGTTGGTTCCTCATGTAGTCATATTTCTTAAAGTATATTTTTTAAGCTTGAACATGAGTAGAATTGTAATTCTATTGCACACATGGTTACACTAGAAGTTCTTCTACACTTGAAGGAGATCTTCCTTTCTTTAAGTAAAATAGGGTAGGATAGTATAGAAAAATAAATAAATATATATACACTATTTTAGAATAAAACAGTTGCATCATTTTATGATTTTAACACTTAGTTATTAATCATTCTTGAAGTTGAATTTCCCTAAGATTCAATGCTACATCCTCAAGCATAATTGTTGCAATTCCTTGATCATTGTTGAGTATTGTTTGTGGCAACATCAAACGCTCTTGTGGTGAGCCTTGTTAGGAATGATTCACTCTTAATTCCTCATTATTTTTTAAAATGTTTGTGATTATAGATTGGTTGATCCTTCTCCATTTCACTTGGTCGAGATCGTCCACTGAGTTAATTGGGAGGGGTTTATCACTATCATGTTCAGTGTTTGTCATCTATAAGCTTAAAATGACATGGGGAATTTAAGGGTTGTGACAAGAAACAATGTTACTACCAAGTTAATAAATCATATATGTCTAGTTGATCTAAAAGTTGTTATCCAAGAAGTCTTTCCAAGTTCCACTAAGGGGTATCCTCAAAAAACTTCCTATGGTGGACCACTATTGTAGGACCTCAATGGGATTCCATGATAACTCTAGCATGAGCGAGTAGAGAAACCTTTTAGTCGTTGTCTGAAATGCTTCATTTTATTACACATTAAATAGCTGAGATTTAAGACTATTGTGAATGATTTCACCCATGGGCTAAATTTGAATAATGAGTTATGTGCATAACAAATCTAAAATACTCTTGTACCACCTATCTTCCTTACACTCTAAAAACTACCAATGAGTAGTATACATTATTTCAAATCTATTGAGTGATATATATGTAAAAATTCTTCACATGAAGAAAGAAAGAGAATAATAAAAGGAAGTATCACGAAGTACAAGTAAACTTGTCTGGGTATTGAACAAGCGTGCTAGCAATGGGGTTATGCTTATATGGTACTAAGGCAAACCCATCAGGGTAATGAGCATGCCTACTAGCAACGGGGCTATGCTAAGTAAGAGAGATGAATAACACACATTGGAACACATACTCACTCCAAGTAAAGGCACTGGTTACATTCTGAAACAATTATCATTAAATTTAAATCTAGGAAGAATAAACCTCACATCTCAACTTTGGAGAATGGCCTTAAGACTCTTCAAGTAGTATGCTTTGGAGTTTTATCTTTTAGAAATTATAGAGGTTTTATGGAACTGGGACCCTTAGTGTAGGTGATTTATTAATTTACTCATATAAGGGGACTTTTGTTATACACTTGGATAATGGTAAGACTTTGAGAGATAGAGACATGGATAATCGTGCCATCCTAGGAATGTATCATTTTGTCATCCTTTTTTCCCTACCTTATATCCTCTTTTTATCCATCTTTAATGCCATGGCATCCAAAACATGATTATGTCACTTTTATATATAATGGGGTTATTGAGGTGATGAATTACTAACTAAGGCTTCTTATGAGATGTTTGTCAGAAATTTTGATGGCAAGGTTTTGGACCTTATTAATTATCAGTACCACATAGTAGTTTCAAAGTTAGCAGTCAAGCAACTTCATCGATCACTAGCCTTCAACTCTACAACTGCCAACATTTTTATAGTAGCATCATCAACTATATTATTGGTATTTCTAGCATTCACAGGTATGAGATAAACCTGAGGTAATAATCTCTTTTGAATCTTCTTTTATTAAAAATGCAGAAGGTTATGACAACATATCTTGGCTTAGTTTTGTTGATAAATTTCTATGACAAATATAAAACTAATAACATACTCAGGCAACCTTTCATGATTGTAATTCCTTGGTTATGGACTCATTCCTAGAGACTTCCACTCCCTTCCCTAGTTTATACATCCATTCCCTTGGTTTTTAATACAACCCTTGCACTCTTTTGGCAATGATAATTGCTCAAATTAGAAGTGCTTGACAAAACCCCCTCACTAAGACCATGGCATCATTAAAAATTTTGATTACAGTTCATGATAGTATTTATTCAAGGGGCATGGTTATTTTGCATTTCTTGAAGTTCATTCCTTTAGTTAAAAATTATTTGTTGCCCTTAACATTGGATACTATATGAGTGGATTGTCGGGTATGTTATCTCATATTTGAAGAGAGTTTTATGATTAGTTATGGATCTTCATCATCCCAGATAAGTTGATTTTCATTGGCTAGTCTCTTTGCATGGATATGGCATTCTTCAATGGTCTTGCGAGTACAACAATGAGTGTTTTATGACCAATAGTGATATAGCCTCTATTAATGCAAGCGATGGGATTTTGGTGCTAGAGTTCGATGAAATCTTATCATATGATGGGATAATCTTGAGTCTAGAGATAATTTTGCTTTAGGTTCCTCTATATCTAATGTTAATGAGAAATGAGGAGAATATAACGATATACAACAACTATGTTCTTGTTTTAGAAACTAGCTTGGGTGGATTTTTGGTTCTATCAAGTCTACTTACCAAGTTTAGCCTTTTACTTCTTGTTGAGGAAATATTTGCATAATTCAAATACAACCAACATTCCTGTAACCAAGTTGGGGGACTAAAATGTCATAATTTTTCAGATGTTTCTTTGTAGCATTTGGTTATCACATTCCCAAGGGTCATAAAGATTCAGGCCATTATTCAATGACCTTTAGATTCTAAAGATAGGAATTTTTTCAAAAATAAATGGTGTATTTGCATATGTTCTTAGACAAGTTCAAAAGAAAAGACACAATTATGAACCAACACAAAAGTATTTTTAGTTTCTTAAAGGGACCTTGTGTGGCCTTGATGTGGGTGCATAGGAATATTAGTCAACAACTCAGAAGAAAGGATGGGTATTTAATTAATTGGGTCGAAAGTTATCCAATAGGGCTTGTTGGGATTAATTTATTTAATGGTATTTATAGTGGGGCTATCTACATTAGGAGGCATAAATGGGGAGATGCTTCCGCATAGAGAACATTTTCCTTTCCCACAGGTCTTATTGTTAGATACATTGTCAATGGGAGATAATAAATTTACACGTCAAGTTCAGCTCAGATGGGTGATCAATGCTGCGATGGGAGGTCAAAAAATGATTCTATCACAAGGAGCAGTGCATTCAATTTTTTTGTTGAAAATTCTCTAAAGGGAAGATAGAGAGAGATATTTTGCAAGGTCTGGAAACCAATGGTAATAGCATACCATCTAGAGTTCAATTTGGTATTATATGAACGTGCAACATGTTACAATAATTCTAAAGAATTATGTTTTTGAATAACTCTTCATGCAACCTGAAGTTCGGAATATGGTGTTAAGACAAAATTAGAAGGAAGGTGCTTTGGAATGAAATCAGGTATGTCTCTCAACACAATGGAAAATGGATACTTTGTTTGTCTTCTCGTCGTGCATATCTTCCACCTTTTATGTGGAATTGTAATCTCTGCCTCTGTGGCTAGAGCCTCTTCCTTTGCTAAAATTTATTTGATTATAGTTGTGTGCCAATTTATATCACAATGCTAATTGATATGCCTCTACTATCAAATGCATTCTGTGTAAACTAAACTTCTCATCCTGTCTCAAAATAAATAATTATATGAACAATGCATGTTTATAGTCTATGAGCAAGAACTTCTACATTGCCACCAACTTGCCCCGACTGCTAATCTGCTCTCTTTCCTTCTGAATTGCTCCACTGCACAAAATTCCACCACATGACAGTGTGTCCCTTTAACTTGGTAATGAGGTTCTTCCATTCTTTAACACTAAAAAATATCTCTTTATTTCTCTAAGCTAGTTGATTGATTCCTTTGCCTTCAAGCTTCTGCCATAGTTGAAAAGTTCAAACTTTGCTGCCCTTTTTCTTCCACACAAGCTTCCTTACAAAATGTCCATCTTCCACTTCATCTTCTTACGACCTCCTATTATCTTTTCTAAGTCGCTCCCCTTTCTAAGTTCCCTCTCCAAACTAGTTGGCAGTCTGGCTCCTCTAATTCCCAGCAGCGGGCCACCTCTTCTAGACAGAGAGAATTTCCCCAGGCCAGCATTGGATGGCAATTGAGATCACAAATTGGGTATACAACAAAGGCCTCACATTGATAATCACTCCAGGCCAAGTGGCCATGGTTACAGATTGATGATTTTTAGAGCACTGGCAGACAATTCGAGGTTTAATATACTCTCCAGTAGCCTGGATGGATCAAATTTTACTAGTTGTTCAAATGGGTAGAGGAGTCACTTTTTAAGTGCTTCAAACTTGAAAAGTTGAAATTTAATGGTAGGACCAAATTTGATAAAGACTATTCAATCTTCCCAAATATCGATGGTAGGCCACATTCAATTTGACAAAATCAAATTGAACTTGCTAAAACAAGTTGTTGCCTCAAAATTTGTAGTAGAGAAAATTGTGATCAATCCATACTCAGTTATTAAACCCCATTGGAGCAAGTTGTCGTAGTCTAATAGATTGTTTCTTTGCCTTGAAAGTCATGGAAATTTCGGCTATATTTTGAAAAAAATCCGGTAGGGATTTTTGTAAATCTAAGTTATAGTTGTTAAACTTCAAGATTTTAGGTGCCCTATAAGTTTTTGATGGTGTTGAATCTATTTCCACCATCAGAAAACATAATTAAACACTACATCTACAATTAATTAATTAATTAATTTTTTTTTTTTTTTTTTTTTTTTTTTTTTTTTTTTTTTTTTTTTTTTTTTTAACCTGGATTCCAATGACTTTTAGCCATCCAGACAATTCCTCCGCCTCCGTAAATGACTCCGAAAAAATTGGAAGAGTTGTTGCCTTTGCAAAATTCGACTGTGGATGGTGGGCCTTATTCTATTATTGCACTACCTAGGACTTGTGGGTGCTCATTCTCAAAAAGTAAAAGAAAATGGCGAGAATCTAGGATTAATATATGGTTATGGGGCATTTTGGATAAGTCAATGGCATAATGCAAAGAGAAGATTGCTTAAACCCAATTCCATTTATGATTTTATTGCTTGCAGCAAATACCTAGTGAAGAAGGACGTGAACATAGGGATTTACTAGAACCATGGCCTTTAGTGTTGATGAAATTTTGATAGAATTTGGTGATCTAAAGAATTTCAGTGACTTTGCCACCATTAAAAGCTATTTCCCATATGACCATGTTCAAAGACGAATCCTATTTGGTCTCTTGTTATACAGAAAATTGGTTTCAAAAGTAACTGAAGGATGACATAAAAGGTTAAAGACATTGTCACTCGAGGATTTGGTTATATGAAATCCTCCTCCTAGCAGTTGTTTTACACTTTGTTTCTCTTTGGCTTAGAATGAACCAGTCTCCACGAAAAAATGAACAGGAAGATTTTTTAGCAGAATATCTATTACCATTCTAATTTGACACTACTATAAAGAGGGATGATGGCAGGTACGGTTGGAATTTGGATTCTTCTTTACCTATCATACAATTTTTTTTTGTTTCATTTTAGGTCTTTATTATGCCCTTCAAGAAATGTTATGTTTAAAATTTTTCCCTTCAAGGGTGATGTTTTGATGATAAATTAACCCTTCACTAATAGAGGTTTAATTAAAAACACATATCTATCATAAGAAAAAAAACAAAATGACCATAACACATAAATGACTTATTGAATTCTCAATTTTGGTTTGAAATTGTATGGAACACTCACAATAAAATATCCATAACTCTGAAATCAAATGTCCTTGACTCAGACATGCCATAGCATCTATATATATGATATATTAATAAGGAGATCTTATGCAACGTATAAGATGACCAACAAAGTAAAACCATCATCTGTATATATGATATATTAATAAGGAGATCTTATGCGACGTATAAGATGATCAACAAAGTAAAACTATAAGATGGAGTATCCTCTACATCCTCTCCACGATCATAATCACATGCAACCAATGTGGGGGTCCACCGTGGAGAATTTTTAGTCAAGCAAATACAATGTATTAAAAGTGTTTTAGTATTTCATAAGTGGCGGTAGATATCGTTCTTCGTAAGCAATATCATTCAAAGTTTTTTAAGTGATATGTTGAGACACTCGATATCTAGTGAAGATTGTATTTGAAGCAACACTTCCACTGTTCCATGGGTGACATTGTGCATAGGATAACTTTCATAAGTGGGTGGTGATTCGGTGACACTGTGATAGGCCTATGGCCCAAACAATCCAATAAAGTTAGGTGGCCAATACACTCAGGGAGAGCAAGTGGCTACAAGAAAGATTGTGGTCCAAATTTATTATGACAAGGAAAAGTTTTTGTTCTTTTAGCTACATAGGTGCGATGATGCACTAACACACTCATGGGTTGATTGTTTATTTCATTCAAGTGGGAATTTTAATGATGTTTACATAAGAGATAGATACATATTCATTGGATTTCAAGGAAACTATTTGGACTTGGATTCTAATCCAACTTACCCTGATCAAATAAACAAATTATGAGTTATTGAACGACATTCCTTTTAAGGAGTATGAAATATATATGTTTTCGTCCCCTTGTCCCTTCTAGTGACACATATGGGAATTCAATAATACTAAGATCGAGCATCTGATGAGACCTCATCATGAACAAAACATTTCAAACTAAGCCAAATTTGTTGTGTTGTGGGCATATATATATATGAATGACATTATTTGATATAAAGTCTCTATTAGACTAGATGTTTATTGATCACTTAGCTTTGTAGACATATATTTAAGGAGACTAGGTAATAACCTTTGTTGAATGGTCTCAGATCCATTTTTAGTGGTTGTGTGTCCTTAGACTATAGGTTCTTTTGTGCAAGTTGTAAGTATCTTAATTCCTACTTTAATAAAAATATTTGTTTTCTTTCTATGTCTGTGCATATTCAAATTCACTCGGGAGCTCTCTTCAATTGGCATTGTCCACTCACATGCACCTCAAGTTGCATCAACAAGAAAGAAAATTATTCAAAGGTGAAAAGAGGCCTAAATAGATATACCCATGGAAAATTGAAAGCTTGCAATATTAATGGCACAAAAGAAAATAGAGAAAGACTAAGAATCTGAAGCCTAATAATAAAAAAACGTAAAATTGTTATCTATAAGTTTATAGTTTCTATTTGTAATAATTCCTAAAGCATAAAAGAGCCAAACAAAGGCCATTTCTAGATGGTTTTGTCAAAAAAAGGTTTCCAATGTAAGATATCTACATTATTATCATGTTTACAATTGAGTTCTTCAACACCATTTCTACATTTATTAATTTTAATAAATTAATAAATAGTTTCCAGTGATGTTTTAGATTTGTTTCATTCTAATGGTCAAGTTGTACAATTAATAAATTAGATTTTGGTTTACTTGAATGCTTAACCCATTTAACGTACTAGAAGTATGTGTTTAAGTAATACACCTTGTTGGCGATGGATAGGGTAAAACATAAACGACAGAAATAGTTAAATATATGTTTGTGCTCCCTTTCCTGGATATCTTATCTCTAGGAGGAAGGATGGCTCTCTCTCCCACGCAGTGTTCCGTAAAAATACGCACACTGAGCAGTATCTTCACGCTGATTCCCATCATTTCCCTGCTCAGAAGATGGGTGTTCTTAACACCTTGGCTACGCGTGCCCTCAGGATTTCGGATAAAGAAAGCCTGGACAAAGAGAGAACCCACCTCCTGGATGTCTTTGTGGCAAACGGATATAGCAGACACCTTGGTCGGAAGGCCTTCCTTACAGCTTCCAAAAATGCGTTTATCAAAAAAGAGCCTAAGGAACGCCACCCAGGTGTCCATCTTCCTTATATTCAAGGGACCACTGACAGGATTGCTCGGATCCTTAGAAGGTTTGATATTCCCTCAACCTTTAGGCCCCTCAGAACCATCCGTAACTCCCTCAGGTCCGTAAAGGATCCGGTCAACCCTAAAGACATGAAAGGTGTCTATTTGATTCCTTGCTCATGTGGGACCCCTTATATAGGGGAAACAGGGCGTTCCATCCAGCAGAGAATTGGTGAGCATGCTGCGGACCTGAGGCATGGTAGAATAAAATCCTCAGCTTTAGCAGAGCATGTGGACAAGACTAAGCATCATGTCTGCATAGAGGAGGCCAAAGTCATTGCCAGAGTAGATCGGTTTCATCATCGCAAGTTAAGGGAAGCTATCGAGATTGAGCGAAGACCCATCAATCTCAACCGAGATGATGGGTGGAAGGTAAGTAGAAGTTGGATCCCTGCGCTGTCGTTGTAGGGTTTCTTCCTCGCCCCCCCCCCGCCCCTCCATTCGTCCTGGGTGCTTTCTTTGGGTAGGCATGGTTTTTTCCTTTCAAGCTTATAATTATTTATCGTTGGCAAGCATAGCGTTCTTCCCCATTTTTTCGGGATTCCTCCTGTCTCTTTTTATGAGTAGCGTCTTCTTAAGCATTAATCTCTCTATTTTTTATGTAGAATTTATCTATGATAAAGGTCCTGTTTCATGTTTTAGTACTTTGATTTATGTGGGTATTATTATTAGTATAGTTTAATTATGATGGATTCTTGGGTCTATTCTTTTTATTTTAGTTGTGATAGCTTCCAAAAAAGCTATGCGCTTAATGATAGCCCAGATTTATTTACATATATAAGTATATCTAGGTATAAATCAAATTATGTCATGATCGGCTTCCCTGCATTAAGTAAAACATATTTATTATAGTAATATCTTTATATGAATATATAATTATTTATATATCTTAATTTTTTCATTATGAATAAGTCATTCTAACATTAATAACGTAATAGTAAAATAACCATCAACAACTAGTTATTTTGACATTAAATCTCTTTTAATAATATCAACTCATTTATTCTAACCTAATTTTCTCTAATCTCTAGAAATATAATTTAATCATCTTAATATTATTAGATTTATTAATATATATAACGTATATTACGCATTTATTAATTTATATAACTTAAAATTATTCTTTCAAATGAAACCATTCAAAAATTTTAATAACCTTTAATTTATTTAAACTAATAATTTTCTTGGGATAAGATCCGCTAATTTATTAATCTCACCTAATTTCTCTCTTCTCTATAATTAAAATAATATAATAATAATAACATTTAATTTATTTTTGACCTTGGTCCTAGAGTCAAATATAGCTGTTATATAGCCGTTAGAGTCTCTACTCAGCCTATTTAAATTGCTAAAGCCTGATCTGTTTCTTCAACTTGTCCTGATGATGAACCACACTAGTTGGTTCGAAACGCGTCGACAATAATTTTCTTATGTGATTTACGCCGAAGCTCTTTTACAATCAAGTGGAAACACTCACAATCTCATTTCTTTAGAAATGGTGGAAAAAATGGGATTGAAGAGGATTAAACATCCAACACTATACAAGGTATCATTGCTACAAAAGGGATACCAATTGTTAGTGAATGAACAAAGTGAAGTTGAATTCCAGATAGGTAGATATAAGGATAAGGTAGTTTCTGATATAATTCCAATGGATGTCTACCACATCCTTTTGGGTCGACCATGGTAGTTGGAAAAGAAAGTGATACATGATGAACAGAGAAATTTCTACAAGTAGTAAAATGATGAAATCAAACATACTCTTGTACTAGTGAAGGAAGAAAGTGCAGCTGAAACAAGCATCTCAAAATCATTGTTGTTAAGTGCTAAAGAATTTCTGCAACAAATGGAGTAAGAGGAGGTAATTTATGCATTATTCTGTAAATGACAGGTAATACTTCTACACACTGAAATTGCATGTTTACCTATTAAAATTTAGGAAATGTTGCATGAATTTAAGGATATTGTAGTAGATAATTTACCAAGCGATTTTCCACCCAAAAGAACCACCAACCATCACATAGATTTGATACCGAGAGAAAGCCTTCCAAATAAGATTGGATATCAAATGAAACCCAAGGAAAATGAAGAAATAAGGAAACAATTTCAACAGTTGTTGGACAAAGGTTTGATTAGAGATATCTTGATTCAATGTGTTGTGCCTACAACACTAAGTCCATAGAATGGTGGAGAGTGGAGGATGTGTACAGATTCCAAAGCAATAAACAAGATCATGATTAAAGATAGATTTCCATTGAATGGATGATATGACTGATTGTTTGGGTGTAGTATCCTACTTTTCAAAGATTGATCTAAAAAGTGGTTATCATCAAATCCATATCAGAGAAGGGGATGATTGGAAGACAACTTTCAAGACCAATGACAGGTTGTACAAATGGATGGTCATTCCATTTAGACTGACAAATTAACCCAATACATTCATACGGTTGATGAACAAAGTATTGAAGGAGTTAATTGGTAAATTTGGTGTTCTTTACGTAGATGATATCTTCATTTTTAGTCAGACTAAAGAAGAGAACCTTAGACATGTAAGATATGTTCTAGAAACATTGCAGCAAGAAAATTTGCTAATTAACCTAAAGAAATGCACTTTTATGAAACCTGAGTTAGTATACTTAGTTTTTTTCATTTCAAAATATGGACTGAAAATGGATCCAGACAAGATAGAGGCAACTGTGAATTGTCCTTCACTCATGAGTATTTTCGAAGTTATAAGATTTCATGGCTTAGCCAGCTTCTATTGGAAGTTTATCAATAGCTTAAGTGGTAATTTTTCACCTATCATAGATACAATCAAGAAGGATAGACAACCATTTTGTTGGAAAACAACAACAGAGGAAATTTTCCAGCTATTTAAGAAGAAGATCACTGAGAGACCAGTGTTTAAGTTGCCCAACTTCAATCAACTTTTCCAAGTAAGACGTGATGCCAGTGGGAAAACCATTAGAGTTATATTGAGCCATGAAGATAAATCTATTGCATACTGCAGTGAGAAGTAAGTGACTCGAAAATAAATACACTACTTATGACAAAGAGTTATATGTTGTGGCCCAAGCTTTAAATCATTGGAAGCATTAATTAATGCCTAAGGAGTTTTTTTTGTTCTCTAACAATTTATCATTATAGTATATAATGTAGTAGCACAAGTTGAATCATAAGCATGCCAAGTGGGTTAAATTTCAACAAAGTTTCATCTTTATTTTGATGCATATATGTGGTCAACAAAACAAGGTAGCTAAGGCTTTAAACGGGAGAAGTTTGATCATGCAAGAGATTCAATTGCAAGTTTTAGGCTTTGAGTATTTGAAGGATTTGTATGAAGTTGATGTTGATTTTCAAGAAGCTTGTAATGCATGCAAGAATCTTGTAAACAGACATAGAAGCCCGTGGAAAGAGTTGATGTTGCAAGATGGTTTGTTATTGAAGAATAGTCGATTATGTATTCCCAACTATTCTATGAGATAGAACTTGATACAAGAAAATAAAAATGGATGGTTGGCATGATATTTTGGTGTTGATAAGACACTTGGGCACCTGAACCATTTTTGTATTTGATGAGAGTGGATGTGCATAAATATGTGAGTAGGTGTAGGGTGTGTCATCATACAAAAGGAAGGAGTCAAAATGATGGGCTATATAATCCTTTACCCATTCCTGATAGACCATGGGACTCAGTGAGTATGGATTTTGTTTTGGGTTTACCAAAGACTTAGCGAGGTAATGACTCAATACTTGTAGTTGTGGAAAGATCTATGAAAATGTCTTAGTTTATTCCATGTTAAAAAACTAGTGATGTTACACATGTGGCTAATTTTTTTTCAATTAGATTTTTTGATTTCATGGTTTGTCGAAGAGTATGATTTTTGATAGGGACACAAAGTTTACAGGGAATTTTTGGAGAACCTTGTGGAAGAAACTTATAACCAGGTTAAACTTCAACTCATCCTATCATCCAAAGTCTAATGGACAAACTGAAGTGATGAACAAAAGTCTCGTAAAAATATTGAGAAGCCTTGCGGGTGATCATCCCAAGAAATGGGATTGTGTATTAGCTCAAGTAGAATTCGTATATAATGATTTACTAAATAGGAGCATAGGGAAAAGTCCATTTCAAATTTTGTATGGAATGCATCTTAGGTGAACTAAGAGATTTGGGCAGATTGGAACAAAGAAGTGTTGAAGGAGAAGATTTCGCAACAGCAATGAGTGAGTTACATGATCAAGTTAAGAAGAGGTTACAAGTATGTAACTCCAAATACAATTAGAAAGCATATTTAAAAACAAGAGAAGTGAAATTTGAGGTGGGATACATGGTCTCAGCTCACCTAAGAAAGGAGAGATTTTTTAGGAAGGAGTATAATAAAAAAAAATAAAGAAAATATGTCCTTGCAAGATACTTCCCGGTGACAAAGAATCATCTACAACAAACACAGATAGTGATGAATTCAATGAGTAGAAGTGGGTAAAATAAATTCCTATGGAAAAAACATTAGAAGTCGAAATGTTTTTGGACATAAAGGTTTCAAAGAAAACAACAGGAAAGGAATATCTTTAGTACTTAGTGAAGTGGAAAGGTCATCCGGTTGAGGGTTGTACTTGGATGAATGTTGCAACTCTACAAAAATTAGGTTATTCAATAGAATATATTATGAGCAGAAGCTCATAAATATTTATTTCCAGGGTATCATGATCCAGGTGCGTAGGTTGAGCACAAGATATAAAGAATTTGGACAAGAGCTTACCATTATGATGGGATGGTCACATGGTAATGCTGGAAAAAAAGATATTTTTTGTTAATAAATTCTGAATATTTAATTGAGTAAGTTTTTATTTTTTTGAAATAAGATGGAGAAGTTATTTCCTATATTAAATATGGTTTTCAGTTTCCCTTATTTTGTGGAGAAGGGGATTCTATTCATTTTCATGACCCTTGGTTGTAATTGCCAACTTATTTTGGAGAACAATAAAGAAAGTGTGCCTAGAAGCTCCTTAGGGGGGAGAAAAAGAGGATCTTGTTTTTTCCTTCGTGTAAATATAATTATGAAGTTTGCAACGAGAACATGCATGTACATTCCAAAGTGTGTGAGCTGGAAGGTGTCTTTCTGTGTGAATGGCATGAATGAACAACAATTTGGATTGTAAGTTATGTGATTGTTAAATGGCTTGAGATTGAATCAAACCGAGCAAATTGATTTATGTTGTGAACTATTATTTAATCATAGTTATTCATGTGCACTTGATAAGTTTGATAATGACCATTTTTAAAAGCATGTAACTTGTGAATCAATTTATATTACGAAATTGAACCCCCGTGGCTTTAGTCATTGTGTGATAATCCTTTTTCCTTTTGGTTTTTTGTTGTATCGGCTTCAAAACATGCAAAGGAATGCGCCACTGTGTCTTGGAGTAAGGAATGTGTGGTATTTACAATGATTTGCGTGTTATTAAATGAGATAGAGTACCCCGTTTTGGAATACTGTCAAACTTTTATTTTGACTAGTTTTTTCTTTTCTGATTGGAAAATTTGTAATAGTATTGCAAACCCTGGCAAAGAAAGGCAGGTGAAATCATTTATTGTGTTTAAGAGCCAACCAATGATGCTTAGAGTTGATTTGGAAATATTTCAGACAATTCATCTTCTCATAAATCATAGTACAAAAATTTGACAGTGCGCTACCAAATCATTTTATGGTGAACCATGCAACCAAATTACTGTGTAGCAACTAAACATTTAATTTGGGGAATGGATGCCACCAAATAATTTCATAGTGACTATACAAAAAAGAATTGAGGATTGTGTATCGATGTAAAATCTCCTTTTATCCTACCCATTGCACCATTACACCTCTATATTTTGTGACTATTTAAACCATCCTTATATAAATTAATCAAGAATGCAACATTACACAACATGGGGAAAGGTAATAAAATAACAAACTCATTATATTATGTTTCAATAAATGATCCATGATCATACAAAATGGGACAACATAAAGGTCCATACTAATTAAATGCAACCAATATGTAATTGTTACACTTATTAGTAACCCATCGACATCCAATTGGGACAATATGTTCAATACATTAAACAAAATGTGAATATGTAATTGTCACTCTTATTGGTAATATTTTCTCACTCGGCTCTTGGGGAATATATTAGTTGGTGATAGGGTGCACTATTAAGGCACTCCTTATGTCATCATTGGTTCAAACCCTTAAATAGACATGTATGTCGCATGAAGGGCCCCACTAGTACAACTAGAGGTTATAGTCACAGTGGTCAGAATTGACCTTGTGCCACACAAGTATGAGTCAACCATAATTGTCTATTCTACCAATTCACTTCAACTGGGATAATATGCTAGGTACATTAAACAAAATATCTAATTTTCACTAAAAAAATATTCCACATAATACAACTTGTAGTCACATTCAATTATATTGATTTTCTTTCATCACTTGAGCTATTGCCATCACCTGAGTTATAATCATGCCTCATTTCTTCATCACTTGTAGGAAATATATTACTTTGGTTATTTAACATTATGTTATATTCCTCACCTTGTATTTGACGTTTTTCCTCTTCATGTTACATCTACAAACATAAAAAAAAAAAAAAAAAAAAAGTGTAATAAGTATATCTGTATAGTAGAATATACCTTGTCATGTAAATAAAAATCTATTTCGTAGCAATGAGAGAGTTAATAAACAATACACATTCTTTCAAATCCATGATGCATGTTTTTTTTCAAAATCTCTTCCTTTGGCTCCATTTAACACTTTGTTTTTTGCATGCTTATTATGTCATGACAAAGTATAGGCCATATAATTAATATAAACGTTTCTTATTGTTCCATCAATTGTAATATAAGTAAAGTTAAATAACATGGTTATTTACAAATAATTTATTTGACCCTTGATACTTCAACATATAGTCACAACTAAAACTTAATCCAATGTTGATCAACTCTTTGGTTGGCTCTTCTTTATATAAAAAAATCCTATTAGAAGGCATCTGTCGAGCCGTAAAAAGGGTCTTTTTCACCTCTAATTACCTCACATTAACTTGTCAATCCAGGAATGATTTGTTATTTCAAAGAGTGTACTCAGTTTGAGGCTTTCATTCGTCAGAGTAATGCTAGTAGTATAGTGCTCAAAATACAAGAGTAAACGAATGCTTAAAACAAGATCTACTTAGAGAAAAGCACTTTAAGGCTGAAATCATGCATTCAGAAAACTAAGCAATTTATCAGTCAAGGGTCCAGTAACAGTAACTCATCCCTCTATAAACTGATGTAATTAAAGATAATCAAGGAAAATATCATCAATCTGGGAACTAGACAACAAATGTCAACACCCACTACAGTTTCAGATTGTTTTGCACACCAAAGCAATGATAACAAAAATAACAGGAAATGGAACAACAACTAAGAAATGGAACAACAACTAGAAAATGTAATAGCAACTAATTCTTATAAACAGCAACACCTTAGTCTATAGAAATAAGTGCAACAATCGTATCCTACAGAAATCAAATAGCAATCTTTACTCTAAGAATAAATCGAACAGCACACGGAAATAGAACAGCAACTGATTAACAATGAAATATAGAACAGCACTTAGAGCCAAATGTAAATGCACAATAAACTAAGATAAATAACACACATGGCACGCCTTAGTATCGAGAAAAACAGTAATCTAATTTCGATACCACAAATATCAATCTTAGTTATGAAGAATAACGATTGTAATTCGTAATGGAACAGCAATGTCATTTGAATCAACAATCACAATTAAATGTAAACCATAGATGAATACAATAATACCAATTTATGAATGTTACAACATGGGTACTCTGTAATTGAACAGCAATAGCATTCTGTAAAGACCAACAATGTTATTTTAATGATTAAAAGAACAGCAATGTGTTACAGAGTCAGAATGAACAATACAACATTCCTGTCACAAAGAACGATATTACTCAGTCGAACATAAATCAAATATAACAGAACCGTGATGTAAAATAGCGAAACACATCAGATTACCGAATAAAGCTGATAATGAAAACCATGCACGAACTAAAGATAATGGTACAGGAGAAAGTGTTCCACCAGGGCCAGGCCCTTAGCCTCCAGGGACACACCGCTTGAAATTATTCGAGGATCAAAGACGAAACAGCAACCAGATTTATATTAAAGCATTAAAACAAAGTTATAGTGGATCACTTCTCAACAAGAGTCGATGATCAAAGTTTCAAATACAAAGAAGAGTTACATAGAAATTAACAGCAGATCATCCCCCGGGCTAGCAGTGTTGCCCCTTTTTATAACAGCTAAAGTAGAGATATCAAGGATGCAAAATTGTTAAGGTACCGATCCCTCAGGATCAAAGGATCCTGAGGGATTCGCCAAACTGTTAATTCCCAGTTATCAATTTGTTTTCTTGCACTGAGTTGATATCTCCTTTTCCTTTCCTTGGCTGATATGTTTTAATTTAGATCGCCTTGTTTGCATATGGTTCCCCGCCAAAGGGACAGCAGTTAACTTGGCCCTATCTTTTTATTTGGAACGACAATCTTTCGTTTTTGCCTTTTCCTGCATAAGAAATGGCAATTATTAGTGTTTTCATGTTGCGTATAAATCCTATAGATTTTGTCATGATTTCTTATTATCTACCTAGTTCATGATGTAAAGAGGTTATGAGTTTTAATGAAAAGATGACAAAGTAATCAATAAAAACATACCTTCTTCAGTACTCCACACACCCCCCTACTTACCCTTTTTCATTACCTCATGAAAACA
>APFE030362195.1:2577-25908 GCA_000404065.3 Pinus taeda | reverse complement strand
TGGGTTTAGGTGGATGGCCTCTCGAACCTTTGGATGAGTTTTGATTGATAAGTTCTATGAGATCACACATTCATGCTTGGAATATGGCACGAGGGTGAATGGCTGAAGAGAGATTTGGCTCAGACATTCTACGGTTAGGCAGAACGTGGAAGTCCCATCTCAGGTTTGGATTTTGCAACATTAATGAAAGGTTATTTATCCTTGTATTTCTATGAGTATTATATTGGATTATGCGTGGTTTATATGGCTGTGATTTCATGGGTATTTTTGTCACTATTATGTTGGTTATGTATGTGTTTTATGATAGCAGCTATGTATGGCTCTCATCATGTTTTTACTTGTAATTGAATTATCAATGTATCTATGGATTAATGGATGGAATAACAGTTAATGTGTTGTGGCACCAATGCTTAATGGCGAATCTCATATAAGTATGAGACCCCTATGCTCAGATCTATTCTTTACACCTGTAATTTACATATTCGTGATATGTTTGACGAAATGACTGTCATGGCTAGTAGGGGTCTAGTAGGCTTACTATCATTTCCATGTTATCTTACTATTCTGAATAAATGGTTCAATTTTGGGCAGTGACTTGGGCTTTGGGCTTGAAAAAAATGGCTCAAATCCTGGGGGCACTGGCATAGCACTAACTAAATGATTCTCTGGACGTTGGCAAGTAAGCTTGTGAGAGCGACTTTGGGTTTCTAGACGCTATCATGCCTATAACATGAGAGTGATTGAGGCTTAAGTTGTTCAAAAGTTTAGTGGGAACCAAGGGCAAGTTGTTTGAAGTGTTGGATTGGTTCTTGAGGGTCCTGAAGCTAATGTTGAATGTTTGTATGGTGTGTTTCTATTAGTTCCACTTCCTTAACGTGACTTAGGAGGTCAAATCAAATCATAGTGGCCTCTCATCACATATTTATCCTGGATGGTCGGTTGTTTGGGTAGATGTGGGAGGAGGGTGTTTATAGAGTGATATCAAAGAATGGTTCACCTCTCAGACTGGATGGGTTATGTTTTGGTCATGCATGAATGTCATTTGCATGTGTGTCTCTCACACTTTCATTCTATGTGCTTATTGCATTTGCATGACGTTGTTCATGGTTGTAGTGATGTCACCATGTGAAACTTGAGGTTTTTGTTGTGGAATGCAACATCGTGAGTGTATAACTGGTTACATGTCGACTTATGTCACTTAAATTTATTGTTGTATTATGCTTGGTTACAATCTTACATGTTTGGTTACATTCTTGTATGCTTGGTTGCATGTATCATTCCTTTAATTATTTGCTTCAAGTATCATTCATCCATGCTTGATCGCACATGTTTATGCATATGTGTAGATGGTTATGCATCACTTATGCATGTTCATGTTTGTATGTGGTCAAGTATATAGTGACATAATGATGGTGGTTGTCATGCATGAGGCCGTAGTATGTGTTGTTGTTAAGGGCATGCATCGATGACTGGGCCTTAGCTAGAATGACGGTTGCATGCTCATATGATTATGCATTAATTTGTTATATCTTGTCATGATTATGTTATACATGTATCACGCTAATTTGATGATCTTGTAGAAAATGTATTCTCGCTTAGCTATGCTAAGGTACATTGGTTTATTGTGATTTGGTTTAGTGGACATGATATACATTTGTAGGAAGAAATATAAAATGGCTAGCAAGATGGTTGACTACAAAGACTCTCCCTATTAATCCGAAGAGTGGTATGGTGTTGGGAACTCTTCCGATTTGGTAGTTACAATAAGAAACTTAAAGGAAGAAATAAGGAGTTGTAAGGCAGATAATGACATAATTATGCATGCACATGAGAAAAAAGCAAAGGTAAATGCAGTGAACTTCAAAGTTTTTTAGATTTGCAGCGACATGGACCACGTCAGATCAGCTATGAGCAAGAGGATAGAACTAATGGGGCATATGGTAGTTTGTCACATGGTGGTCACAGTTCAGATATAGATGACATAATTAGAGATGGCAGATTGTTGGACATTTCGAATAGGAGAGGGGATAGACATGTATTATTTCAGTTCCGATTTAGATAGGCATCACGATCCTTACAGGAGGAGTGATAGGGGATATTTGTTGGATGAGATTAAGAAAGCAAAGCCACCAACATTTGACGGAGAGATGAAGAAACCACGAGATGCAGAGGCATGAGGAAATTATTCATATTGCATTACTATTCAGAGAACATGAAAGATAGAGTGGCTACATTCAGTCTCAAAGGTAAAGTTGACATTTGGTGGGAAGATGTGAAGAATGTCAGATGCATTCATGAGGAGGATTTGACTTGGATTGAGTTTGAGAGACTATTCAAGAAGAATTATTTGTCAAAGAGATACTTTGATGACATAGCAAAAGAATTTTATGAGCTAAAGATGGGATCCATGATAGATGATGAGTACACTAGTAGGTTCTTGGAGTTACTGAGGTAAGGCCAAGATTCAGAGGTTCATAAGTGGATTACCAGTTGCATTTAAAGACATGATTGAGTTCGATCAGCCTAGATCATTGGAGGAGGCCATTCGAAAGTTAAAGCATTGCTATGAACAATTAAAGCGTTGAATTGAGACTAAGCTAGATTGGAGAGGTAATGCAAAGAACAAAGGAAATGGGACAAAGAGTGAGCAAGGCCTCATGATACAAGTAACAAGGAGAATGTTACACCACCTAAGAAGTTCAATGCACCAAATAGAGGACAAGGATTCTAATCAGAAGAATAGAACAAGGGGACAGGCTGGAAGCCTATAGAGTGTTGGACTTGTGGCAAATATCATTGCAGGAGAGATTGTTCACAGAATTAGGGTGGTAGACCTTAGATATATAGTGCGTAGGAGGCACAAACTGTTGGGGATGTCGATCAGAGTATTCCATGTATCTATGCAACATTGGATAACAAACAGACAGATCATTAGGCATCTATAATTGACATGGATGGTAAGCTTTTTTATCAAGTTATTTCTATTTTGATTGACCCTGGATCTAATTATAGCTATGTTAGTCCTGACTTGGTGGATAAGTGTGGTTTGAGTAAGGAATTGCATGTAGAGTCTTGGTTAGTGCAGTTGGCTATAGGTATGAAGAAGCGAGTTCATCATTGGGTAAGAGCTTGTGCATTTGATTTGAATGGTATGCCTACTGCAAAACATTTGAATGTATTACCATTGGGTTCATACAATATGTTGTTGGGCATGGATTGGTTGTATCTTCATAGAACCAAGGTAGATTGTTATGACAAAGCCATCGAGTGCGTTGATGACAATGGAGAACCAAGAGTTTTATAAGGTAAGAAGAAAGCTACATCAGTTAGGATGGTGAGAGTTAATGCAAGCAAAGCGTAGTCACAGGAAAGGGTGTAAGTTGTTTGCAGTGCACATTTCTAATGATAAGGGTAAGGAAGTTGAGAATATGGATGTTTTGAGTAGGTACCCAATTTTACAGTAGTTCAAGGATGTATTTCCTTAACACATTTAAGAGTTGCCACCTCACATGGAGGTAGACTTTTCTATTGAGTTAGTGCCAAGGGTAGCTCCAACATCAAAAGAACCTTACAGGATGAGCACACCTAAGTTGGTTCAGTTAGAGTTGCAGCTGAAGGAAATGTTGGACAAGGGATACATTAGGCCAAGTGTATCACCATGGGGCGCACAGGTATTGTTTGTGAAGAAAAAAGATGGTACTCTTAGATTATGCATTAACTACAGGTAGTTGAGCAAAGTGACCATCAAGAACAATTATCCAATACCGAGGATTGATGAGTTGTTCGATCAGCTGAAGGAAGAAGTAGTGTTCTTGAAGATTGATATAAGATCCGGATATCATCAGGTACACATCAAAGAGGAGGACATTTAGAAGATTGCATTAAGGACCAGGTATGGGAATTATGAGTTGTTGTAGTTCCATTTGGTTTAACTAATGCTCCAACTACATTTATGTGTCTGATGAATAGTGTGTTGCATTCGTACTTTGATAAGTTTGTTATTGTGTTCATTGGTGATATACTGGTATATTCTAAGAATGAGGAAGAGCATGCCGAAAATTTAGCAACAGGGTTGAGGTTGTTGAGAGAGCATCAGTTGTATGCTAAGCTCAAAAAGTGTAGTTTCTTTCAAATAGACGTAAATTACTTGGGGCATGTTGTCTCCAAGGAGGGCATTGCAGTAAATCCTGAAAAGATTGGAGCCATCATGGAATGGGTAGCTCCTAAGAATGTGGATTAGGTGAGATATTTCATGGGTTTGGAAGGCTATTACAAGAGGTTCATAAAAAAATTCTCACAGATTATTTATCTTATCACATCATTGCAAAGGAAAGGCAAGAAGTTCGAATGGACAAAGGAGTGCAAGGCTAGTTTTGAACAACTCAAGCAGTTGTTGACACATGCACTAATGCTAAAGATTGCAAATCCAGACAAAGAGTTTGTAGTATGCATAAATGCTTGCAACAAAGGACTTGGTGGAGTCCTTATGTAGGATGGACATGTGGTATGCTATGAGTCGCGGAAGTTGAATGAGCACGAGCAGAAATATCCCACGCATGATCTTGAGTTGGCAGTGATTATACATGCATTGAATATGTGGAGACACTATCTTCTAGGCATGAGGTTTACATTGACGAGTGATCATAGTGGTTTGCGATATCTATTTGACCAACCAAATTTGAATGATAGACAGGCTTGATGGTTGGCTACGATCAATGAGTTTGATTTTGAGATCCAATATATCAAAGGTAAAGAGAACAGAGTGGTCAATGCTCTTAGCAGGTGGATACATGTAAATCAATTAGAAGCTATGAGCTCCGATGGGACAGATCTACAAGATAGGATCTTGCGGGTAGGTCAACAGATGTCAGATATATGGATATTACGCATAGGTTGTAGTGGAGTACAGGTATAGGTACATGTGATGGTACATGTACATGCGATAGTACATGTACAAGTACATGTAGTGTTATAGGTATATGTGCACAGGATATGTATTATTATCTTTTGACAGATGGATTGGTCTGACTCAGAGATAGGATATATGTGCCAAATAACAGTGAGCTCAAGAAGATGATCTGGAAAGAGTTTCATGCAAAACCTTATTCAGGTCACCCAGGTTATTAGAATAATCTGACAACAGTGAAGAGATTTTACTATTGGTTGAATCTGAAGAGGGATGTAGTAGAGTTTGTGGCTAGATGTTTTGATCGTCAGCGTGTGAAGGCAGAGTGTAAACATCTAGGTGGAGTGCTACAACTGATTGTTATTCCAGAGTGGAAATGGGAAGTCATTTCCATGGACTTCATCACATGGTTGTCGAAGACAGAGAAACAACATGATTCCATCATGGTTATTGTGGATAGGTTGTCGAAGGTTGCACATTTCATTCTGGTCAAGTCTACATTCTCAACTAGTGATGTAGCACAGATATTCATCTGAGATGTGGTCAGATTGCATGGTGTTCCAAAGAGGATTGTGTCAAACAAGGATGTGAAGTTCACTTCCAAGTTTTGGAAGGAGTTGTTTGCAGGTTTGGGCACAGAGTCGGCCTTGAGTACAACTTATCATCTACAGGCAGATGGACAAACAGAGAGGGTCAACAGGATATTGGAGGACATATTGAGGATGTATGTGATGCACCAACAATGAAAGTGGGAAGAGCATCTTCCACTGGTAGAGTTCACGTACGACAATGGGTATCAGGAATCTTTGAGGATGAGTTCGTTTGAGGCATTGTATGTATGGATTTGTAACACTCCCATCAGTTGGAGTGAGTTGGTTAACAAGGTGTTGATTGGACCAGACATGTTGGCAGACATGGAACAAGAAATGAAGGTTATAAAGAAGAATTTAAAGGCATCACATGATAGGCAGAAGAGCTATGCAGATAGGAACAAGTTGTTCAAGGAGTTCCAAGTTGGGGAACAGGTTGCACTTGCGCATCAAACCAAAGAAGAGCCCCTTACGGATTGGATCATGTGCCAAGATGGCACCATAATTTTGTGGACCCTTCAGTATCATTGAGAGGATTGGGCCAGTAGCCTATCGACTTGCACTGCCTCTAACATTGAAAGTCCATGATGTTTTCCATGTGTCATTGCTTAAGGATTATATTATAGATGTTGATCATGTGATTGATTGGTCTGTATAACAGGTGGAACCAGATGGAGAATTCTAGCTGGAACCTCAATGTATATTGCAAAAAAAGGTTCTCATGCTCAGGAACCGAGCAATGGAGCAGGTTAAGGTGCAGTGGAAGCACTTTGGGCCTGATGAAGTTACATGGGAGATGGAAGATTAGGTGTGGGCTATGTATCCTTCCTTGTTTTCCAGTTGAGGCAAAGCAGTTTTGGCTTGATGTTTTGGTGTGATTTTGGTATATTCTTTGGTATATTTTTTGATATATGTTTCAATGATGTTTGTATATGTAAATATGTATATGGATGTAAATACCACCATGAGCTATGTTATAAAGCTCCAATAAGTGGTATGGGTGTCATGTCATTATGATGTTATGTTGTTATGTTTTCATGTTGGTTTGCTTCTTAGCATGTTGATCATTGTAAATATTGCATCGAGCTAAGTTATAAAGCTCCATCGAGAGTATATGTTTTGCTTACAACAATTTTGTGGTTATAGGTGTTGTTGAACACTGAGGACGGTGTTCCCCCAAGGGGGAGGGTTCTTTAACAACCCTGGTGAAAATTCTGTGTAATAAAAGTTAATAAAGGCAAAATAATAACCACGGATGATGGGACACTTATTCCAAGCTGAATGTTGGGAAAAATCCTAGTGATGGGGATCACTTGTGATTGGTTATGGCTAAGGAAATTGGAAAAGGCAATGGCGGAGGTCTTGGAAAGACAAAATGGCATTTTTCGGACATTTATTTATGAAAATAGTGGAAATTAGGAGAAAAGGGAGGTGAAAGGTCACAGGTTGCATGTGAGGAGGAAAATGAAGGAAAACAATGGAAAATGAAGAAAATAGAGGCATCATTCATAAAAAGGCTTCCAAGGATCAGTTGGTAACCTTTTGTCAGTCCAGTTTTGGAGCCCTCTCATTATTCTCTCTCACTCTCATACTCTTGGAGACTTAGAGTTTTCTTGGAGCACACTTGGATTCTTGGAGCAAGAAGGCAAAGGAAGAGCAGGAAAGCGCAAGAGGGCCTCGGGATTAGTAGTTACATCCAATTTACTTGCAGGTACCGAGTTGAATGTATGTTTCCTTCAATAATTTTGGCATGCATGGCATATGCATGTGTATTATTGGTTATGATCTATCATTAGCATGGAGGATTGCCTAGATTGACAGTGGATTGCCTAGCCTTTCCATTTCCTGGATATCCATGGTGATTATGGGTTTAATTTAATTGTTATTTTTGGTTGGTTCTCATGTTTCCTTAACTTGGATTGAGTTATTAGTTCATGGAAGCCCCAGTTGGACAAATGCTCTGGAAGCCTTGTAACAGCTTGGGTTGAGTTACTGGTCCTAGAAGCCCCGATTTGAAAAATGCTCTAGAAGCCCTTGGTGGGTTGAGTTACTAGTCCTAGAAGTCTTGGTTGGAAAAACACTCTAGAAGCCCGATGACAGCTGTGGGTTGAGTTACTGGTCCTGGAAGCCTTGGTTGGAACAAATTATCTAGAAGCCTTGGATGGAGACCAGTCTGATGATGGTTTTGTGATGTGTGACCATGAGGTGGAATTATTGTTTGATAGGTTGAGTTGTATGGCCTCTGGAAGCCCTAGATGGGTTTTGATTGATGTGTTATATGAGATCTCACATTCATGCTTGAAATATGGCATGGGGGTGAATGACTAAAGAAATATTTGGCTCAGTCATTCTATGGTCAGGTGGAACATGTAAGTCCCATCTCGGGTTTGGATTTTGCATCATTAATGAAAGGTTATTTCTCCTTGTATTTCTATGAGTATTATACTGGATTGTACGTGGTTTATATGGTTATGATTTCATGGGTATTTTTGTCCCTATTATGCTCGTTATGTATGTGTTTTATGACAACAACTATGTATGGATCTCATCATGTTTTTACTTGTAATTAAATGATCAATGTATCTATGGACTAATGGATGGAATGGCATTTAATGTGTTGAGGCATCAATGCTTCATGGAGAATCTCAGATAAGTATAAGACCCCTATGCTCTGATCTGTTCTTGACACCTGTAGTTTACATATTTGTGATATGTTTGACGAAATGCCTGTCATGGCTAGTAGGAATCTAATCAAGGTCTTAAACAAGTATTTGCTTTGGTATTATCATTTCCATGTTATTTTACTGTTTTGAAGAGATGGTTCAATTATGGGTAGTGACCTGGGCTAAGGGCTTGAAAAAGTGGCTCAAATCCTGATGACGTTGGCATATGAATAAATGAGTCTCTAGACGCTGGCAGGCAAGCCTGTGGGAGTGACTGTGGGTTTCTGGACGCTGTCATGCCTATAGCATGAGAGCAACTGAGGCTTAAGTTGTCCAAAATTTCAGTGGGACCCAAGGGCAAGTTATCTGAAGTGTTTGATTGGTTCCTGAGGGTCCTGAAGCTGATGTTGAATGTCTATATGGTGTGATTCTGTCGATTCCACTTCCTTAACGTGACTTAGGAGGTCGAATTATATCATAGTGGCCTCTAGTCACATGTTTACCCCGGCTGGCCAGTTGCTTGGGTAGATGTGGGAGGAGGGTGTTTACAGGTTCAATGTCTCTTATAATAGAAATCATAAACCATGATTCAAGGGTTTTTGTCGCACTATTCTTTAAACGAGTTGGTACCCTGATTATATAAATATGTAAACATACCCTCATCCTTAGGGGGAGGACAAACTTCTGCTATTAACTGACATACTTATTTCATAATCCTGTCGATTTTTTTAATAGACATATGAAACTTTGTTCCTATGGATGATTGCTCTTTAAGCTAACTTGGTGACCCTTTAGAACGTGCACATGGCAATTCTTGAATATTTAATAGATGTGTGCATTGTAATTTTGTTATAGTATTAGCAATTACTACTAATTATTGTATTCCTCGTAGAATTATAGTTGTTGTGGAATTAACATATCATTACTACATAATTAGACTCACTCTTGAATGCAAGCTTAGTGAAATAGAGCTAAAATGCTAGTAGCACAGCATAAAATCCTTAATGGCTAGTATTAGGGGTGCCATTAGCTAAGTGTAAAATTTAGAGGAACACAAGTTTCTTTTACGATGAGTGAATGCTTTTAATTTTGGTTTGGATTTGAATTAATATAGATTTACTTAATCTTCATTGCCAAAGTAAAATTAATTATTGTAGAATATAATTTATGACTAGTTAATATGAAACCTTGTCTTGTGTGTATTGCACATGATGCCCTGCAAGCTCAACTAACCCCAATTTATTAATTAAGTGACTAAGTGATTCTATCTACCACCATTTTTAGGATAGTAATAAAAAACAACATTAGTAGGTGACAAACTAAAGTAACCTCCCATCCCCCTAATGAGGGTGTCACTACATAATCTTGAAATGCCATTAATTAACCCATTGAAACACGGGAAGAAGTTGGGCATTTGGCATTCAATGCACATGGCATGGCATGGCATGATGATGGAGGTGAGATTTGGGATATACATCTAATGTACCCTCATGTTAAATACATGTGTGTGGGGTGGCGAAGCGTACTTGTGAATTACAATGGAGGTGAGGTATGCCACCCATCCCCATGCTTATGGTTTTATGGTAATCTACAACAAGGTGTTAATGGCATATATTAAGGCATACATTATACCTCCCATTCAATGTTGGTTGTGGCGGAAATTCTAGGATATTTTGTCTCTTTTCCGCTATTGGTTTTATCCATGGTGTCTTGAGCAGTGAACCCATGTATTTAGTTATATTCTTTCACACTACAGAGCAAGGGTTAGTTTTTGAATTGGTGGCAGTTCTTTCAAATTCACATCTTATGGAGTCTAAATTCTCAGGTATCTTGTACCCTTGTCTGGTGTTGGTTTACGACAACTAGTATTCTCGGCATTTTTTAATATGGTTATAAGTCTTGGTCTTTACTACTTCCATGGGTGAAACTTCGTTTCATAGGATGGGTTCCCAATAATTCTATTTTGTATTTTCCATCTTGGTGTTTGCTATTGGACTGGGAGTTTTATTTTGCAATCTTCCTCCTTTACCATGTTGTCTCAAATGTGTGAGTCGATGTTGTTAAAGTCTTGGGGCTGCAATGGGGGAAACTAGGTATCACTTCCAATTCAGTCCTTGCAATATGTTCCTTGGAGTTGGTCTTTTCATCCTGATTGTGTCCATTAGTGGTGGGCTACTGCATTATGCCCATTATTCTGGTCTTTGGGGGATAACATTATTGTCTTAGTTCTTAACAAGTTAGTGGTTCATCCTTTGGTTAGTTTTGTAAGGTGTGACTCTTTAGTTGATTGTCTGCTTAGTTTATTGATGTCAGAGGTGATGGCTCCTCGATAACATCTAATAAGTCGTCGGGGTGGTTTTCGTATTATAGGGTTCCGAAGGAGTTGTCGGTTCGCAGGTGGCTCACTTGCATCTTTCTTCAATGTTGTACCCTTGAAGGTGTGTAGGGAGATTCTATTTTTGGAATCTAGGGAACACCCCTATTTCTTGGATTCATAGGTCGTCAAAGATAATTTGCTAGGGATCCTAGACGCTAGAAAAATGTGGAAAAAATGATTGTTCTTCTTGAATTCCATAGCTATGCGGTTGCAGTTAGACTCTTTGTTTGGCTTAGTTATTAAAGACAATCATATTCATAACTACAACCTTTGCTCTAGTTTGGAGGACATTAGGCAAATTCTCATAAATGTGAGATTCAAGGTTAATGATATGGAAGCACGCTTATGTCGGGTGGATAAAACTTTGGTGTTAAATTCAGATTCTAGGGATCTCACTGGCCCTCTAAGAGATCCTTATGGAACTCTATTTGCTAGCTCTCTGGACCCTTCGATTCCTATATTAGATTAAATGGAGGATTTTCTAGCTTTCTGGTCTTACCTTTTTGAGATAAATGGGTATGGTGCTGGTTGCTTGGTTTAATTGTCTTTTGTGGCCCTTTTGGGTGTGTTTTTGGACAGTTTCACAACTGGAGCAGCGGTCAAATTCGCACAGTTTTCAATTGGAGCATCTGGAGCCCTCTTACCTATAATTCAGGTAGTGCCTTCATTATCCTAGTTGATTTAAAGGTTATTTAGATGAATGACGATGGACAATCTTTTTGGGAAGTTTTGACATGGGCAACCATGTGGTTCCTAGACTATTTCTCTTTGTGTTGGCACTCTTAGTCGATGATGGTGGCAGTAATAATGTTGTTGTGTTCACTATTTTGTAATGGTTCATGTTGTGTTAATCATAATGATTGTTGTTTTTGTTACCTATGTACTTAGGTGTGGTAGCTGGCCTCTCGTAGGTCAGTCACGTTTTATGGCTTTGACAATCTTTTGTTGACGTTCTCTATGTAATTCTGGTTCACATAATGCAATATAATGTTTTATTTACAAAAAAATAAAAGATAACTAAAGCAACAATATAAATTAAATGACAAATAAACGCCAAGCATCAAAACACTTACCTCACGATACATTTCATGAGTTTGCTAAGATTAAAAAAATTCCAAAAAAATTAACTAAATTATAAATTTATTCTATATTATTATATTATTATAAGAAAGTTTAATATATATATATATATATATATATATATATATATATATATTTATATATATTCTTAGCCATGGAGATTCACTCACTTTGCCATGGAGATTCTTAACATATAAATAGGTTTTGTTGCAAAACCATGAGCGAATGGCATGGTGTATTAATACCGCATGCTCGAAACCACAATTCATGTTCATACGACAATTTTTAATTAATCAACTTAATTAAAAGGACACCAAGAACATAACTAATTTTGAGATAAATCTCAAACTTTGATTGATGACTACTGCTAAGAATATTCTAAAATATTTAGTGGAGGTTAAATCCCTACTTTCCACCTAAGAATTATTCAATTATTGAATTAAAATAAAAATTCTAGAAACTTTATTCTAAAATAGACATGCCTATTGGCTTGATAATTATTGATAATCAAATTATAATTTTAGATACCTATTTCAAAATACATACACCTATAAGCTTAATTAGGACAATGTTTTAGGTTAGGTTGATAGGGTTATCATTTTGATGAAGTGTTACACTACAACCAAGAATAATATCTAGTTTTACATATAAGATTAAGGCTAGATGCTATTTGGAAGTACACAACTCCATTGGAGGTAGCCTCCTTGATAATCACAAATGAAAATCGTTTTTTCTATAATTTATATTAAAGAAAAAAGAAAAAAAAATGGCCTTGTAATAAAACTTAAAATTGCTTGAGTACGAATGAAGACAACGTGGAATCCAGAGGAACGATTGACAGAAGGTAGGCGCGACTGTGACAGGTGGGGTATTTTTTAATAGGGTTCCTCGGTGGGAAAAGGGTTTCCATCCAAAAGTGTTGATACCCATGTGCTGGCACCGGAACTAGAAGTCAAGAACTGTTACGATTAGCGAGGAACAAGCCACTGGCGGTTTCTAGGGTTTGTCTGTAGGTCCTAATCATGGTTAAACAATGGGAGGCCCTCCACCTTGAACCAACGCCGGAAGATATCCTATCTGTATGGGGGAAGGAGCTTACAGCAAAAAATGTGGAATGGTATTTCGAGGTTGTAGGCAACCATGGGAGCGTGAAGCCCTTTGTGGAAGGAACTGGTTTCAATATATGCCCCAAAGGTTCGCTGGAAGAAAGACTCGATCCGGCTGTTCAAGACAAACTTGACACAAAGGGTCCTCAGGAGGTGAGTTTAAGGAATGACCTCAGTCAATGCACTTTTCCTCGACTGGTTCAAGGAAGGAAAGGGAAGGGATCGGTCTCGGGCCCGATACTTTCAGGGGGACTTGAGGATATTGTAAATTTTGGATCGGTCCGAGGGATCCGAACCAGTGTAGATAACGATCGAGGTCCGACTGTTATCAGATCCGTTAATGCCGAGAATCTAGTAAACCCTAGATGGATTCCAGCTGTGGTTGTTTCTGAACCTGGAGGGTATGTGGAACCGAGGTCAAGTTTTATTAGCCCAGGCAATGAGAGGCATGAAGAGGTGTATGAATCAATAGGTGGGTTAGGAAAAGTTTCAGGAGGCGATGCAGGTCTAGAAAATAACACCCATAGGATTCCCTCAGACCAGCATGAAGGGATACCCCAAAAGACTGCAATTACCCAGGTCAAGGAGGAGGATTTGGTGGTAAATAAGTCAAGGGAAAAAAGGAAGAAATCAAAACCCATTAAGAAGAAGGATATTGAAGACAATTTAGTGTTGGGAATGGACGTCCAGGTGGATGAGGCTATAGAAGTGGCCGAATGCACCCTAGTTGGAAGAGCGAGGGGGGAGAAGCATATAACTCAATTCATTAAAAAATGGGGAGAGCAGGTATGGTAGACGGAACTAGTTAAAGAATTCAAGGTCGTGGCTTTGGCAAAAGGATGGTTCAGGGTGAGATTCGAGAATAAAGAAGTGGCAGACTGGGTAATGGCGAGAAACTGGGCATTTGGCAATTATCCAATATTATTCAAGAGATGGAGCCCAATGTTTGATGCTATGCATGAAAGGACAGATGTATTTCCAGTTTGGGTGCGAGCCCCAGGATTGCCCTCTTTCCTCTGGGTGGAATCGGTATTTAGGTCTATTGGGAACAGGTTGGGCACCTTTCTGGAGGCGGATATGTCGTTTCTTCAAACCCAAAATATGGTGATGGCCCGGATACTAGTAAATCTAAACCCCAGGGGAGGCTTGGCGGAAATGATAAACATCCAGTATAGAGAATATGTCTTCAAGCAGATTCTTGACTATGAGCATATTCCTTTCAGATGCCATAGATGTCACGTTGATGGACACCTAGCGAGAGATTGTCCCATGGGGAAACGTAGAAGAAGGAACCAGAAATCGACGGAGGAAGAAGGCATGGACGTGGATCAGGAACAACATGTACAGGAAATGGAATTAAAAAAGAATCTAGTGACGGAGTCAATGGAGGTGGACTATCAGCTGGGGGAGAAGGAATTAGAACAGATCCCTGTCAGCTCTCCAGGAAGGGAAGGAAGGAACGAAATAGGGCTCGATAATGAAGGACTGCCTGGATCAGAGCCTGTCAATGGAAGCCCGATTCAGAAGCCTATCAAAGAATTACCAACTTCCATGAGTACAACCCCAGCTGAAAAACTTTCAGGTATGAGACCAGACTCAAGTAACCCATCTTTAACTATTTCTGAATCTAAAGATGATTGCTTGATTACTAGTTTGCAAACTAAAAAACGCTCGCTTGATGATCAATTTCATATTGAAAATTCTGTTGAAAATATCACGGCTGCTATACCCTCTATTGATCTGAACTGTGAGGATGAATCTTCTAAGGAAGCTAAACGTGTTTCGACCTCCCTTACTTGCCATTATAACCTTCGATCCTTAGATAAAAAGCCTGAGCGTCTAGGATCATTTGGAGGAATAGGTCGAACCTCTCCTCATATAAAGAAAGTGAGGGGTAGGAAATCGCGATTATCTAATGCTAAGGTTAGAGCAAAGATTGATGTGGCAGATGTGGAAACAAATGACAATTCATGGGGCGCTTAGAGCTGTGAGCCCCCAAGAGACAGTAATAAAATGATTCTGTTATCTTGGAATTGCAGAGGGTTAGCCAGTAAACCTAAAAAATTGGCCTTAAAGGAGCTGGTTCTGAGTTCGAAACCGGACTATATTCTTCTTCAAGAAACATTAGGCAAAAGTACTGAAGTAGAAAAAGCTCTTTCGGCTCTACTCCCGGGGTGGCGGTTCTCAGCTATGGATTCTATCGGCCACTCGGGAGGTTTGGCTATAGGATACAAAGAAGGAAGAGTGAGAATCTTAAATCAATGGGGTTTGGAATGTGCAATGGGAGCAGAGATTCAATCCACATATTTTGATGTTCCTCTTACAGTTGTAAATATATATGGGCCCTGTCAGGGAAGGATGGAGTTCTGGAACGATCTACTGTCTAAAGACATAATGGGAAGAAGCAACATGGTTCTTGATGGAGACATGAACTTCTCTTTAGGGAGGGTTGAGACCTGGGGACCGACGGCAAGAGAAGATTTGCTATCAGAATTTTTTCAAAACTCCATAACCTTTCATAATCTAATAGACATAAATCTTATTAAAATGAAACCCACGTGGAGGAACCGAAGGGTGGGAGAAGCCAGAGTTGCAAAGAGACTGGATTATTTTCTTTTGAGTGAAGATTTGACTGCCAGTATCCCTATGTTTCGGCAATGGGTGGGAGAGGGGGGAAACTCGGACCACTTCCCGATCTTTCTAGAGCTATCCAATCTACCTAGGAAACCAGCAACACCTTTTAAATTCAATGCAACATGGTTGCAAGAGGAATCCTATGAAAAGTTGTTCAAGGAAACATGGACTCATCCAGATGGAAGCTCCCATGAGGGGAAAGGTTTTCAGTTCATGGAAAACTTAAAAAAAGTTTAAAAAAGCAACTATTGAATGGGAAAAATCAAGGAGGGAGAGACAAAAAGAGGATTTAATCCACATTAATGAAGAGCTCCAAAGGATGGAATGCACAGAGACAGATGGCTACAAATCACAGGAGTCAAAAGAAAAAATTTTACTGCTTGAAAAACAGAGGGATCAAATTCTGCTGGCAAAAGAAGAGGAATGGAGGCTAAAGAGCAGGGCAATATGGTTGAAGGCTGGGGATGGAAATATGAAGTTTTTCCACAACTATGCAAAAGGGCGAAAAAATGCAAATACCATATGGAAGCTAAAAAACGAGGAAGGTGAAGAGGCTAACACCTTCGAGGAACTACCTATTCTGGGGAGGAATCACTTTCAGAACCTGTTTGCGGACCAAGGGGAAATCAATTTAGCAGAAATTATCAGGACTACCCAATGTTTCCCCAGATATGTAGAGGATGAGGAGGCAAAGAGTTTAATGAATGAAGTTTCAAAGGAGGAAGTTGAAAGTGTTATCAAATCAATGGCAAAAGATAAGAGCCCAGGCCCGGATGGGTAGACCATAGAGCTCTTCCAACATTTCTTTGAACAAATTGGGACAAAATTAACAGAGGTAGTGGAAGAGTCTAGGAAAAAAGGAGAGGTATACAGCCCTTTCAACGCAACCTTTATAGCACTTATTCCGAAGAAGGAGAATCCGGACTCATTTGAAGACTACAGGCCTATATCTTTATGCAACTGTATTTACAAAGTCATTGCCAAATTGATAGCAGTAAGGATAAAGCCAATTCTTTCAAGATGCATCACAAATGAGCAGTTTGGTTTTTTGGATGGTCGCCAGATACATGAAGCTATAGGAGTGGCACAGGAAACTATTCACAGTGTCAAGCAGTTGAGAAGAAAGGGAGCAGTGATAAAAATTGACTTATCAAAAGCACATTATAGAATAAACTGGGCTTATATAAGGATGCTCCTCACCCATTTAGGATTTAAATATGAATTCATCAGATGGATAATGGGATGCATCTCCAATGTAAGCTTTGCAATTCTAATAAATGGTGCAGCCTCGTCTTTCTTTAAAAGCTTCAGGGGGTTAAGACAAGGTTGTCCCTTATCTCCCTTGCTTTTTCTACTGGTGGCAGAAGGCCTGAGTCACCTGATCCGATCAGCCAAAAGAGAGGGAGCAGTAAAATGATTGGAAGTAGCAGTCAACATGTTTATCACACACCTTTTGTTTGTGGACGACATCTTACTGTTCACTAATGGAAGCCTGAATGAAATTAAGGAACTAAAAAATATTTTGGATCTGTTCATGAAAGCGACTAGAATGCAAATAAATTACAGAAAGTCCCAGCTTATCACTGAAGGTTTAAATAGGAATGAGGAAACCCAGACCTCCGCTCTACTTCCCTTTGAGGTGCTCAGTATGGAGAATCCTTTCAAATACTTAGGCTTTTGGCTGAAGCCTAACGCATATAGGAATCAAGATTGGAACTGGCTGGTGGCCAAAATTGAAGCCAGAATATCTCAATGGAGTTACAAATGGCTCTCCCGAGCAGGAAGACTGACTTTAATCAAATCATTGCTCCTAGCCATGCCAGTCTATTGGGCTGCATTAACATGGGTTCCAAAGGGGATTCTAAGGAAAATAAATAGGATCTGTAGTAGGTTCCTCTGGGCAGGCTCAAAGGAGGAATCTGTTCTTCCATGGGTAGCCTGGGACAAAATAGCAAGACCAAAAGAATGGGGTGGATGGGGGATAAAAAACCTCACTGATTTCAGTACATATCTGGCAGCAAAATTGGGATGGAGAATAATCAAAATGGAGAATCTTTGGACAAAAGTGGTAAAAAGGAAATATATAGACCCCACTCCATTAGAAGAATGGATAAGGAAGCAGGATAAGGAAGCAAGATAAGAAGGAGAAAAATGGTTCGGTGGTGTGGAAAGCCACTGTGGAGGCCTTCAAGGTGATAGAACAAGGGCTGGCATGACAAATTGGGAATGGGGAAAACTTGAAGGTTGGGAAAGATCCTTGGGTTGGATGTAATGAAAAATATGCCCTCTTCCCAGGTCTAATCAGACATCTAGAATCAAAAGGTATCAGGCACCTAAGCCAAGTTGAGAAAATTGGTTTCTCAACGATATGGGGGCAAGCATGGAAATCTGGTGAAGAGCTAGGCCTTCACCCAGCCTGGTGGAACGAATGGAAGGTATACACTAAGGAATTAACTCGGTCTAATGTTAGGATAAGGGACAGATAGGATCAGTTAGTCTGGGCACACGTGGAAAATGGATCGTACTCCCCAAAATTCGGATATAAATATCTAATGAACAGAAAAGGATGGGGAGACCCAGAATGGTGGGACAAGCTGATATGGAAACTAAAATTCCCAACAAAAGCTAGACTATTTCTTTGGTGCATTTTTAAAAGAAAAATTCCTACTTGGGACTTGCTTCAAGCCAGGTATAAACAAGGGTCGGGGAGATGTTCTCTATGCAAGTCGGATTCTGAAAATATAAGCCATATATTCCTCACATGCCCTTTTGTCAAAACAGTTTGGGAGAGGTCGGGAAACTCATTGGAAAAAGGATTGAATGGGAGGGGGAAAATGTTCAGGAGGAATGGGATAAATGGTGGCGCAACTATCCCAATTTGAAAATGAGGAATCTTCCACCTATCATACGCTGGGGAATCTGGATTGCAAGAAATAGGAGTATATTCATGGAGAAGGAAACCATAGCTGAAACAATTGCAATTCAAAGTACTGTTATCCTTGAAATATCCCTGAGTCAGAGGAAGGAATTAATACCAAGAAAATCAGGAAGGAGCATATCAGAGAAGGGATTCCATGGGCATATTTCGACGAGGCCTCTCAAAACAACTTAGCAAGCGCAGGAATGGTTATACATTTAAGCAAAACCCAGTCTTTAAAAGCATTTGTAGGGCTAGGCACAGGGACAAGCAATTATGTGGAACTATCAACATTAAAACTCCTACTATGTTGGCTTATTCACAGGAACATTCTCACAGTTCAGATCTTTGGAGATTCTTTATCTGTTATTAATTGGGTCAATGGTCAAAGTAGATGTCACAGTTATATGCTCAGACCCTTGCTAGATGAAATTTTATCCTTGAAGACTTCTTTTAATTTATTTTCAATCTGTCATATCTATAGGGAGCGAAACGTTGCAGCGGACAACCTTTCTAAAGAAGGTATACAACAAGTTATGGGCAGTTGGAAAGTAATGGAAGAAGATCAGGGACTGATCCATGTGTCGGATCACCCTCCATACTCTTAATATTTCCTATCTTTACAGTTATATAGTTTTTCTTATGTTGCTACATAAACAATTGGAACCTACTGTTTTTTTGTTTTGAACTACTTGTTGACAAACTTCGCCACAATATTTTGTTGAATGTTGTTTCTATTTTCGTTTTGGGTTGTTTTGCTCTTAAGAGGAAGCTTAGGAAATAGTAAATGGGCATAACCAGACGACTCACTTTCTTTTGGACTATTCTTAGTGCTAAATGGGCTGAAAACGAAATTGTTTTAATACATTTTTCCAGCTGACTGCAAGCCAGATTTTGAGATACATAAAGGATTGTTTCTTTTTGTAGCAGCTCTATGAGTTCTTCATACAACAAATGGAATGCCTCTGGCATATACTTGTAACTTTTTATGTTTAATGAAAAGTTCGCTTTTTTCCTTGAAAAAAAAAAAAAATGCTTTGAGTTTAGAGCTTTTCTTCTTTGTTTAAGGGGATTTTGATTTATACTTTAATATCTTCATATTAATATATATATAATTTATATATTATATTGTTTTATTAATAAATTTTCATTTATGTATTTATATTAGATGTTACTTTTCTTACCGGCGTATTGGGTAATTACGAGTGGCTTTCCCTGAATAACAATGGTGAGTTAACCTAAATTTGTGGATAGGATCTAGTGATGGTTGTCCCACAGTTTCTTTGACAACAGGGTTATGATAGGTCCTCCCATTGTTTACAGTTCCTTCTACAGTTTTAGAAACTAGGAAGTAAATAGTGATAGCAGTAGGGAAATGTGCTGGAATGACAAAGCAAATTAGGGTTGGAGGAGGAAACATCGACGCAGCTGGACGTATTGGACCAGGTGCGCTCCATCGCAGACATGGACCTTGCGCATAGAAGTTTTTTGTTCGTGGCCTTCGTTGGGACACAAATATAATGTCTCTTGGGGCCCTCTTTTTCCAGTTTAGGAAATTGGTGGAAGACATCGTTATTATGGGAAAGATAACCGACATGAGTGAGGGTTTCTGATTCATCAAATTCAAGCACTTGGATGATGCTCTTAATTCCCTAAAAGAGCCTAACATGAAAATCAACAACCACTTGACCATTTTTCTGTTGGCCTCTACTAGCTCACTACCTGCCTTGCCTGTAGTTGTTGTCTCTACCCGAAAAATCTATGTTGGGTATGTTCCAATGGACATGGTGACTAATCGCATGTTGTGCCTTTTTTCTCAGTATGGAGTGATCAAAGAGGAGCCTCTAGGGTTTGGTGTGTAGTCGGGCAGGTCGGGGGGTTTTACGTATTTTGTTTTTTGTTTTGTTTTTCATGTCAGTGGATGAAATCATGCATGCATTGGAGATGCCCGTGAAGTCCATTGATGGGCATCAAATGTTCTATATGTTGGTTGACAATAGGCAGAAGTCGAAGCCCAAAGGTGTTTATGCTCCTCGGGATCACATGGGTATGTTATCAACAACTTGTGCCACCTCGACAATGTAGTTCCTTCGAACCTTGGTATGTGGTTCGGTGATGGGTCATGGTTTTGTGAATCCAATTCTTGGGGTTAACCAGGGTTCGAATCTAACTGGACTAGCTGTGAAGTAGGGTTTAAACCATCATGAGTTAGGTAGTTCCACTTTATTTGGTCTCGGAGGCCACCTGAACCCTTGTGGGATCCATGGATCATCCCATGCATCCATCTCTTATGACCTCAAGACTCTCTTCTCTCTGAGGAATACATGATGGGTTTGGCCAAGTCCCTACTTTGGGGATGGGTAGTTATGGAGGGCATGGTGGGGGCTTGGGTCCATTTGGAAACCCTCCACATGTTGGTGGTTATGACGATCGAGTGGAGTGATTGAAGAGGAGCTTCTTAGTTAGGTGGATTTCTAGAAGGAAGACATTATCCATTGTCATACTATCAAAACCAAATTCAACAATCTAGGCAATCTACAACACCAAGGTTCCTCGATGGATGGGTATATCATGGCGTGCCTCCGTTTTACTCTGTCTAGTCACCATGAACAATGAAGCGACATATCATAGCATCTCCATGTGTATATGGTTGGTTAGAGTATCTTCTGACGTTTATTTTCTTGTCGGTCAGAGTTTCTTCCAACTATGTTTTATAATGTCAATCAGAGAATTTTCCGGTTGTTTTTCTTAATTATTGTGTGTGTGTGTGTGTGCGTGTGTTGAGGCCTATCAGAGCATCTCGAGGCACAACCTAGCTAGTTAGAGCATCTTCCAGCTATCTCCTTTTTGTTGTTTGTGGGCCTCGCGCCCTTTTTTCTTTCATTTTTCTATTGGGGCATGCTAACCCACATTGTAATGATTGACTGCGCTTTTGATAAGCTATATTTGGTGCTCCCTATGAAATATTTTAGCGGGCCTACATACCCTGCTCTCATGTTTCTTCCATGATTTTTTATTTACTTATTTTTAACTAGAACGGTTAATATATTATAGATCAATAGTTGGATCGTGGCCTAATCAACCGACATTACAAGGAATTTTTAAGATCATTGTGTCTTTCTACTCCTAACAATTTTCCTTTAATGTTTTGAGACTTAAAGGTGCATCTCATCAGCAATTGAAGGTTACAAAGAGGTGCTTTATGACACAAAAAGGAGCAATTAGCGAACCCCGAGCAATTGCATCGGAGGAAAGCTGTTGGCGGTATCGGGACAAAGACCTATACTTTTGGCGATGCGATCAACCCCCGAAAGTTAAGGCCCCTAGATAATTGTCGAGCCTTTTAAAATTGAATGTATATGAATAACCCATAAAGCCTTCTGTCAGTGTTGAATTCTTATAAACCATTATGAAGAGAATTTTTGCAAAGCAATCTTTTCTGCCTTAGTATGATCTTGGCACACAATTCGAGGTTCCACCTTTATTAGTATCGAGAATCGGCACATCCTCGGCTCTATTTGCAATACTTCTCCTCCGCGACTGATATGCGATTTAAGTTGTCGGACTTCAAACTTTTTGGGCTCCTGCATATAACCACTTCAGGTCCACGCCCATCGACCCTTCGCAATGCTCTTGGCTCCACCAAACCCCGATCCCAATCGGCCAACTTGTAAAATGAACTTCCGTCGTTGATCGACTTTGGTTAGATCTGACGGTTCTCTCTCGTTTCAGACTTCAGACATTTTTTTAGGCTTGGGCACATTACCACATCGGGTTCGTACCCATCGTCCCATCGCAGAAGCTCGTGTCTCTACCAAACCTCGATCCCCGATCTGCCAACCTGCATGTTGAATCTCTGTTGTTCATCTATTTTGATTAGATCTAACAATTCCATATGTTTCGGGTTGATAACGCACCCGTGGGTTAACCGCCGGATAAAGTGGTCTCCCCACCCTCTGTCACTGCTACGTGTCCTCCTCTTAGTGGAATCGAAGCCAAGCTCACAAACCACTTACCACTGCTAATGTCTCCCGAAAAACCACTCGTGGCTAGAAAACCACCCTTCTGCTGCGTTAACTTCTGCACTCTTTCACAAGCGATGACCCTTGATCTGCTCCAATGATCGGTTCCAGTAGTTCTAATTGCTTCATCTGATGTTGGATCTGGATTGTTGATTACTGAGATCTAGCGGTTGCTCGGGGCATGTTTTGCTTAGTGCATCGCTGTTAAGCTATGGAATGGTGGTCCATACGGGTTCATCTGAGTTTTTTTTTAGAAACCCCTGAGTCAAACAACATCCCTCATTGGCTTTGATATCTACATCCTTATTTGAGGTGTAGAGAATGTGAAAGAAGGAGGAAGAGGTAAAGAAACTCAGCAAGCCCTGCAATCTCTGGAGAGTGTTGTTAAGAGCCGGGTTGCTTAGGTGCTCATCTGACTTTATTGTCTTTATCAAGAGCTTTGAGTCTCCGAAGACCTGGATAGCTGTGTGGCCATGCTCCTGGGCAATCTCGCAGCCTTTAAGAAGCCCTAGAATTTCGGCCTGGTTGTTGGTACTCTGTCCTAGAACCCAGCTATAGCTATCTGTACGGGAGCCATCCTGAGAGTAGACCACTCCACCAGCGCCAGAGATCCCTGGGTTTCCTTTGTAGGTGCCATCGAAGAAAATTGTTACATTTCCCCGCTTCCTCCACCAGGTTTGGAACTCTGCATCTGGTGTTCTAATGCGCTAAGTAGGATTAAATGTGAGGCGAGTAGGTACTTCTTTGCTGACCTGAGCGAGAATGGTATCCAGCTAGCTTCGTTCTTCAGTTGTGAGAGTGTCATCTAACTTATTGGGGTGGTTCCCTAGAGCCTTCATCAGGGCCGCCTTAGCTTTGGCTACCACATGTTAGTGTCGGTCTTGAGCCCTCCATCGGTGATCAACAGCTCTTTGCATATGCATATGCAGGTGTCTCATCAGCATCAGTTTTGCATCCCGTTAGGCATGCCATAACACTGATGGAGGAGCTGGCCTTGTTCCCTTCTTGGCTTTGCTGGAATCAGGTCATATCATTT
>APFE030362189.1:0-65453 GCA_000404065.3 Pinus taeda | reverse complement strand
GCTATATTGATGATCAACGTAGACGAGCTTATGTATTGTGTATGTTTTCCGCAATAGTACATGATCAGGATAATCTCTGTTGAATATGTGTTAAATTATTCAAAATTTCTACAAGACTGACTCTAACATGTTCTATGCTTAGAGTAGTTTACTTCTTTTCTTCTTATTAGCCACAGATTAGCAATCATGTATAAATTAAGTAAAGTGCGGATAGAACATTAAACGATAAAAAAAAAACAAGTAAAGACAAGAGACACAAGATGTGGCAGCTATCGAGGGACAAACCCCAATGCGGGGAAACCTTTTGATCAAATCTTATTTTATCTTCAATAGTTCAGCAGAGAGAAATAGTGCAAAATTAGACTTATGTAATTTTATATCAACAGCAACAAACCCTAAATTAGCAAAGTCAAACTTGGTCAAACGAGTTGAAAGACCTCCAATATGCTTGGTCAATTTCTGATCAACTAGCCCTCGAATAGCTTGAAGAAACAGTCTTTGAACAACCCCAAAAACATAGTCAAATTGCTGCCCAAAACTAGGGCAATCAACACTAGTCAAAGCTATGGATGGATTGCCTCGATTTTTGTGCCAAAATCTGCAGCATGCCTAAGAGAGTCATCCACACCAAAACCACACCCTTGATGAGTCAATGCTTGGTCAACGCAGGTCAAAGAGACCTTCAGTAGCTTCTTCGTCCTCCTTTCAGTGTACTCCTTGCCCTAATGCGTTTTCCTTCTTCCCACATGTGAGTTGCTCCTTGTATAACTCAAAGCTAAGGAGAGAGAAAAGAATGAGTGAGATGAGATGATGAGAAAATGAATCAACCTCTCTGGTATTTAAATGATTTACCGGGCATCTGTGCCACACATTTAATTGTTGGCTGACCTTGACAATTTGTCAAGTAAATACAAATAAATTCATATCTCCATAAATACTTGTTAGGATCATATGATCTTTAGATTAATCCTACACCTCTCAACAAGAGGAATCTAGGAAAAATATTTAATAGCAAAAATGAGGCGACGCACATGGAGTTTGGCCCTAGTTTCCAATTTTAACACTCCCTCTAAACTAGGGATAACTCCATCTGCAATCTGTCTGACCGTCGTTACCATCCCAACCATCAAATGCACTGCCCTGCACTACTTATCCCTACTCTACTCTGCTTTGCTCAAACTATGAAGAATAAGAAATGATCGAGGATGTTCATACCATCCTCCACTAACCCGAAGTCAGTCTCAAAGTGTGTCATACCATTCTCACTAATCCCAGATCAATGGAGGTCATCCTAGCATAGGGAGTACGATATATACAATGATGTGTCCATCGATAGTACTACTAATGGTCCCTAACCCCATTTCCCTACTCATTGATCAGATGAGAGGTACTTCCGATGAGTCCCAGACTGCATGGGTAGGATGCCTCGATAGGAGAACTAATCATCATGTCCACAGGAGAACGAATCATCATGTCCAACAATTTCCATAGGAGAACTAATCATCCTGGCCCACAGGAGAACTAATCATCCTATCCTCTAGTCACCACAGGGTGTCATAGGGGAAGGTTGAACCTTTCACCCTGTACATAGTGCACCACCAAGGGATGGCGAGTTGCCCTGTGGTCGCATGTCACTCCAAGAAGTACCCCGCACCCCCCTAAAGCTCCCAGAGCTCAATACATCATACTTGACCCTCATAAGAGTGTCTCTAAACAACACCAAGTCGTTCTCAGAAAGTCAATAATTTGACCTTTCCCAGGGGCTTCATCAAAATGTCGGCGACATGTTCATTTGTACCGATATGTTGGAGCCTTATTGCTCCCCACTGCACCATATCCTGAATATAGTGGTACCTGATATCGATATGCTTGGAGCGATCATGAAATACAACATTTTATGATAAATGAATCCCACTCTGGTTGTCACACAAGATAACAGTGGTATCCAATGTAAATCCAAACATCTCATTGAAGAGCTTTCACAACCAGACCTCCTCATAATAGGCCATACTAGAAGAAATATACTCTGCTTTGATGGTGCTCAAAGCCACTGAATTATGCTTCCTATTCATCTAGGATATCAAGGCAAATCCCAAAGAGAAACAACACCTGGAAGTGCTCTTTCGGTCCACCACACTACCTGTCCAATCAACATCGATATATCCATGTGGTCTCACGTCTTTGGCAGTGTATCTCAACCCATGAGTGATTGTGCCACGAAGATATCTCAATAGATTCTTGGCACCAATCCAATATGAGTGGTGAGGCTCAACGATATGTTGACTGCAAAACATATATCCAGATGAGAGTTCACCAAGAACATCAATGCTTTGATGAGTTGATGATACTCGATAGCATTTCGTAAAATGGGTTCGGGAGCACTACCGCTTAACTTCTTGAATTCAAGCTCCGTCACGGTAGTCACGGGCTTGCAATCCACCATACCAAATCTCTCCAATGCCAGACTTCTAGTCCTAGGAAATAGTGCATCAGTCCTAGGTCCTTCATCTCAAATTCAGAATCCAACTCCCTCTTACATTTGTGAATGAGAGGGACTGCACCTATTAGAAAGAGTTCATCAACGTATAACACCGATATGAGAGGATTATCATCTTCAACCTTAAAGTAAAGGTTAGGGTCGGCTTCACTCCTATTGAATCCTAGCTTCATCAAGTAGCTATCGGTCCTCTCATACCACGCTCGGGGTGGTTGCTTCAGCCCATAGAAGGCCTTCTTCAACTTGCACACATGAGATTCTCGATCATGAATCTCAAATCCTTCGAGTTGCTCCACATAGACCTCCTCTGTGATCGAACCATGTAAAAACGTGGTCTTAACATCCATCTGATGTAGGTTCCATCCTTGCGAAGTAGCAAGGGCTATGATTGAGTGGATGGTGGTATATTGGGCAACAGGTGAAAATATCTCATCATATTCTATACCTTCCTTCTCAGAGAAGCCACGAGTGACAAAACGAGCCTTATACTTTTCCGCACTTCCATCAACTGCATGCTTTATCTTGTAAATCCATTTCAAAGTGACAACTACTTTGTCCTAGGGTCTGGGGACCACATTCCAGACATCGTTTTTCATGATGGACTCATATTCCTTAGTCATAGCATCCTTTTGTACTTGATGCTTGACAACTTTTATGACTGATGAAGGCTCATTTTGGATGATCGTGCTCATGATGGTCAAGTATCCCTAATACCTGGTCAGCTTCTTACTTTCCTGGAAGGTTCCCCTGGGTGCAACGTGCCCTTCAGCATCATCAGTGTCCCCCTAAGCCATGAAGACCTCTTCCTAGAAGAGGAAGACTCTTGCGGAGGGTATCAATAGGATCCATAGGTTTTTCCACATTGGGCATCCTCTCAACTTCCTTTTCCTTTGGTTCCCTGGTGTCAGCTTCTTTAGATCCCCTTTGAGTAGGAAGATTGTCAACTTTGTTAAGAGCCATATCTTCGTTAAAGGTGACATCATGGCTAATATTGATTTCCCTTTAACCAACCACATAGATTCCATAGCCCTTAGTGTTTTCGCTATAGCCCACAAAGGTTCCTTTCTTTCCATATGCACCCAATTTATTCCTCTTCTCCTTCAGCACATGAAAATATACCTGACTTCCAAAAATTCTAAAATGAGATACGTCAGGTTTCTTACCAGTGAACAGCTCTTCAGAAGTCTTGGAACCCAATTCTTGATGAGAGCATTGATTTTGCACATATACGGTGGTATTCGTAGCTTCGGCCCATAGAAACTCTAGAAATCTTTGATCGTGAAGCATAGCTCAGACAACTTCCACAATCATACGATTCTTCCTTTTCGCCACACCATTCTGCTGAGGAGCATATGGTGTTGTAATCTCCCTCTTAATGCCAGCCTCTTTGCAAAATTCATGGAACTCATTGGATTCATACTCAATCCCATTATCATTCCTTAATATCTTGATCTTCTTTTCGGTTTCATTCTCGATCAAGGCTGTGAAGTGACGAAACCAAGTGAACACTTTATCCTTCTTTTTCAAGAAGTGTATCCAAGTCTTGCGAGAATAATCATCTGTAAAAATGAGGTAATATAAATATCCTCGCAAAGAGTTCACAGGCATCATACCAGATATGTCTGAGTGAACCAACAACAATATATCAGAGGTCTTGCTTTGGCTTGAGGGGAATGGTCCCCTTTTGAGCTTTCCTTCGGCACATCCAGGACATACACCTTCTTTCTCTACTCGAAACTCAGGCATCCTTGTCACCATTTGCCTTGGATTGGGTAGATATTTATAATAAAGGTGAGAAAACCTCCGATGCCATAGTTTAGACTGAAGTAATGTGTCACAAGACATGACACCCACGACTTCCTCCAACCTGATATAATGAATCAACTTGAAACCCAAGAGTGAAATCTTCCTCAATTTTTTTTTTCCATACACGTACCTTGCCATCGATGAAGGTTACCTTGTAGCCTTTGTCCTCCATTGCCGAAACGGACACCATATTCTTTTTTAGATCAAGTACATATAGGACTTCTTGCAAATGAATTGTATTACCCTGATTCAATTGAAGAGTGACATTCCCTACGCCTTTCATGGGATATTTTGCGTTGTCCCCAAGAACAATTTCTAGGTTGATCTCCTTTTCTATCATATTGGAGAGAGCTTCTTTGTAACCAGTGAAGTGCCTTAAGGCACCACTATCAATAAGCCAATTTCTCAGTGAGTCCGGGGGAGCAGTGGTAGAGAGGGATACTAGTAGACAATATTCATCTTGCTTATTGTTAACAACATTAGATTCATACCTAGAGTTTCTTGCCTTCTTGAAGGGTTGTCCTCTTCCTTAATTTTCAGCATTTCTTTTACCTCTGCCATTGGACCTACCATTCCTTTGATTGCATTGAGAGTGATTTTGGTCATTGTCATGGTGTGAGTCCCTTTTATTAGGGCACTCCCTCACATAGTGGCCCATTTTGTTTCAATTGTAACATCAACCTTTTCTTCCACCCTTTGGTCCAACCTTTCCTTTGGATTTAGCCCCAAAATTGTTTCTTCTTTTAGCATGAGAAGAATAGGCAGAGGGATGGCCTTTAAGTGTGGGCATTTCTTACTCTTCCATCCTTATCTCCTCTTGAATACATCTAACCATCAATTCCTCAAATCCTGGGATGACATTATTGTTGAGAAGAGTAGTCCCGAATATATACCATTCAGGTGGCAGTCCTCCAAGAGTTGTGATAGTCATTTCCTTGTTAGGAACTACTTCCCCAATAGATAGAAGATCATTCTTGATCTCAGTGATCCTTAAGAAATATGCTTGCATACTCTCATCTTTGCCCTTCTTCATTTCCTTTAGCTTATTTCTAAGGAACAGAACTTGATTTGCATCATTAACTTTAAATAAACTCACCAATCTATCGTATATTTCCATGGAGGTTGTCAGCTCAGAAACATAGGCCACCAGGCGCTTGTTGATAGAGTCTCAGATGATCTTCCATGCTTTGACTTCTTCCTTGGACCACTTGCTTTTGGTAGCAGTGGATGCATTTGATGGAGGCGCAATAATATTGCCTCTCACATGGTCTAACACTTCCTCATCTTCTAAAGTTAGATTGAGAGACATCTTCCATCCGTGATAGTCAGACTTCTCACGGAGCTTGTCTTCGACGGGGAAGAGTGTTGAGGACCCCATGAAGTTTTTAGGATAGACTTTCCAACCTTCTCTTCAGTGATTGTTGTTGCTCTTGCTCTTGCTTGGGTTTGTCTTCACCTCAGCTCTGATACCATGTTAAATTATGGTATGTTCTATGCTTAGAGTAGTTTACTTCTTTTCTTCTTATTATCCACAGATTAGCAATCACATATACATTAAGTAAAGTGCAGATAGAACATTAAACGATCAACAAAAAACAAGCAAAGACAAGAGACACAAGTTGTGGCAGCTAGCTAGGGACAAACCCCAATGCGGGGAAACCCTTTGATCAAATCTTCTTTTATCTTCAAGAGTTCAGTAGAGAGAAATAGTGCAAAATCAGCATTCTATAATTTTATATCAACAACAGTAAACCCTAAATCCGCAAAGTCAAACTTGGTCAAATGAGTTGAAATTGACCTCCAATATGCTTGGTCAATTTCCAATCAACTAGCCCTAAAACAGCTTGAAGAAACTACCTTTGAACAACCCCAAAAACACAGTCAAACTGCTGTTGACTGAAGTCAACCTGAGGCCCAAAACTAGGGCAGTCAACGCTAGTCAAACCTGTGGACGAATTGCCTTGATTATTGTGCCAAAATCTGCAGCCTACCTAGGAGAGGAAGCCACACCAAGACTTCACCCTTGATGAGTCAACGCTTGGTAAACACAGGTCAAAGAGACCTTCATCAACTTCTGTGTCCTCCTTTCAGCGTCCTCCTTCTTCCCACGTGTGAGTTACTCCTTGTATAACTCAAAGCTAAGGAGAGAGAGAGAAGAATGAGTGAGATGAGATGATGAGAAAATGAATCAACCTCCCTTGTATTTAAATGACTCACCGAGCATATGTGCCACACATTTAACTGTTGGTTGACCTTGACAATTTGTCAAGTAAATACAAATAAATTCATATCTACATAAATACTTGTCAGAATCATATGATATTTAGATCAATCCTACACCTCTCGACAAGAGGAATCTAGGAAAAATATCAACTACCATAAATGAGGTGACCCGCATGGAGTTTGGCCCTAGTTGCCAATTTTAACAGAAATCCATGGAAAAACTTAGCCCCTTGAATTTCCAAATCATTTAGGGCCTCAAAATGGCCCCAAAAGTTTGGGACCCAAAAATTATAGAAAATTTTTTAAGAAGATAGAAATTCATTAGGTAGAGGAAGAGGTGGGTGGCCATCATTATCCATCTGGATTAGTTCTCCCCCCTCAGGAAGAAATTGTCTCCATTGTGTCAAGTTCCCTCATCACATGGGGAAATTTATGTTGAATTTGGCTTCTAGTGATCGAATTGCATTGTTGAAGAAGCTACCCCACTTTGACAACCCAACAGAGTTGTATGTGAGGCGAATAGATACCATTTGTCATAGTGCCCATGATATTATCCACTATAACTTATCTAATGCAGTCAGTTAGGTGCAAGCCAAGGAAAGGGGGGGGTACTCAATTCAAAATCAATTTCCCCAACCAAATTTGTGCTTGTGAAAAGCCCATATTGGAGTGGTGAGAGCTTCTTATGGTGGCATGTGAGGTGATTTACATGTAAATAAAACCACACCTTATAACCAACCTGAAACTTGTTTAGAACCCTATGTTGGTCATGTTGTTGCTTGTAATTTACATTGGCTTTCTACATGATATCATGAACCTATTGTTGGAGGTGTTTGGTCTATTCAACAAATTTGGTTGCTCTATCTACCTTGACCTTAGCATTGGAGTACTATGTTGGTGAAGATGTGATGCAAACAGCTACATTAATTGGGGCCAATGGTTGGAATCCCGAAAACATTTGAAAAGGATTGTGGCCAATAGAGTTGTGGCGGGCTTTGTTATAGTTATGCTAAACATATGGAAGGCTTTCATCCCATGTACATGGATGCTTGGATTTTTACATGTACATGATATGAATAATCATCTTATTGACTACTTCTACTTTTCCATCTAATTGGGGATGAAAGGTGATTGATTTAGTCAACTTCGTATCCATCAAAGACCATAGGTTGAACCAAAAGGTATTTAGTAACTTGTTGTCCCCATCTAAAATAATAGTTTGAGGTAGCCCACAATGAACCTAAACACGCTCAAATAAGAGTTTAACAATGGCTTCAGCTATGATACTCTTCTTCTACGATGCAAAAATGGCCATCTTAGAGAATTGGTCGATGACCACAAATACACAATCATTACAATGCTTGTTGGATGGAAAACTTGACATGTAATCCATGGAGAGTAACTCCTATGGCTTGTTTAGGGTAGGTAGAGGAGTGTACAACCCTTGCTTCTTGATGGTTTCTTTAGCAATGGCATAGGTAGTGCATGATTTGATATATCAATGGACATCTTGTCAAAGTTTTGGCCAGTATGCAGAGTAGTCTCATTCTTCTGCATCTTGATATTTCAAAGTTTATCGTTAAGCGTGAGCTTCATGTGGTCACTACTATTCTGGAAAAAATCTATCAATGCTTGCCACATTGCATATGGAGTCTCTTTCTCATGGATATTTAAGACAATATGGCCTCGTACTCCCTCCAATATGATTATCCTCGCCTTGGCTACACACTTCTTCCATTCATCTAGATCCTTAGCATCAGATGCTGCTGGTTTCAGAATATCATTATCAATGAATTCCTTCAACCCATTATCTTCTAGCACTGCCTCCATGTGGTCCTTTCAAGCAACATAATTTGAGCTTCCCTCAAGGGCATACTCAAACCTTAGTCCATTGAAAGCCATCCTTCTAGCTCTGAAGAATTGATCCTGCAAATGTGACCCCCTTGCAGTGACAACTTCGAAATCTTTGCTCTACAGTTAATCCTACTCTGATGCCATGAAGAGGTTTGTCGTTACACCAAAACCCTCAGGTCTTGGTAAAATTTCCAAATCGGTAATTGGGATCCCCATGGTGGAAATTATGGATTCCATAGAGCTGCAGTAATTTCTCCAACACCCCCCTGAGGTGTAGCTCTGGGGAATCGTACCTGGCTCCAAGCTCTGATACCATGAAGAAATTAATGTGTAGATTCAAAATTACTCATGAAATTTACTAAATCACAAGACTTGAAGCTACTCTACTATTCTGCAGAAGTTAATTCAACATATAGAACACAAATCATAGACATGCAAAAGGAAACATCACACATGCATAGATATTTATATAGGGGAAATCAATTGTTAAAAACCCTTTTCCTATCTATATTGCATTAATTAGAGAATAGAGATGAAATACATATGCTTGCTCAAGCCTGAGTTCACCCTGCAAGTGTATAGTCTATCCCTCTACCTAAATAGCTGAATTAGCCAATTTTCAAGCCATCTAAACTCTTATTTCTTTAGGTTGTTCCTTAAGGAAGTAGGCCCCTATTGATTAGGAAATTCCCTCATCTGGATTGTGCAATTCCTTTAGGTCCTTCCTTTGACTGCATGCACCACCTATCCACTTCATAATAGTCTACGACTGATAGTACATTGTCTTGGAATATCCAGCTCAACTGGTTAACTCGAATTCTCTACATGCATGAGCTAATTTAGGTTGATTAATCAGTTATCTAGATGATCACTAAGTGTGGTTGAATTTACACTTTCACAAGTGGACCTTCCACTAGTTCCTCCAACAGTTAGAACTAGTCTAACTAACCATAACTCAATTTAACTTAAATAATTTTTTGCAACTGAAATTAACTCAACCGAGGCTCCTAAAATTTAGGAATCACTGCACACAATTGAAATTCATGTCCCTAACTCAAATTAACTGAGCTTGACTCCTATTTTTTAGGAATCAACTCAAGCAAATTGAACTCCAACTCATTAACTTGAATTGAGTGTTTTAACTGAGTGACAAGAGCCATGTTACCTCATTTAACTGGTCAAGGTTGTTTGTTGATATGGAATTTTGAATTTTCTCAATTTATTCAAGGCAAAATCAAATTGAGAATTTCTTGCTGCATTTTTTCAAAATGTTTCACTATGATAACTTACCAAATGTCGTTTTTTGAGTGAGGATTTGTAGGTTTTAACCCTGTATAGAAATTACCTGCATATGAATTCTAAAAATAGAAAATAAAAAATTGTGAGAACATAAAACATAAAACATATATACACAAAGATTTTCCCCTAGACCCCAAAAGCAGGACTACCAAATTGAATTTTCTTTATATTCCTTTCAATGTTACAATACATATATATACATGTCGAAGCATTCATAGCCCCCAATCCATTAACCCTGGATTAGAACATAATTGTAGTTCCCTTGATCGAATCTACAGAATACCATGGGCTGAAAACCATCATGCCCAAAACCATGTGTAAAACCCATGCACAAAACCATAGGTAGGTCTACCCACCTAATATACAGTCCAAAAAACAGAATCATGGGGCATTGCCCTGAACCCTGCGCAGGGGGGCTACCAATGCAACAAATAGGGGGGGGATAACCCCCCCCCCCCCCCCCCCCCCCCCCCCCCCCCCCCCCCCCCTCCCCCGTGTGTGACTAGTCGTGGAAAGAATATAATACACACCCAACAGGATTGTACTCATATAATAGCTATAAGCATTTGTCTCAATTTCAAATGGTTATTACAAGTCTAACAAGGTGAGGACTCATGCAAAGTAAAGTAGTGTTTTCAATACTTGAATACTTCCTATCATGACTCAAATCATGATAACTTGTATCTTTCTCCATACTTAGTCACTTGACTTAAGGGCCAAGCGATATGAGAGAACCTCAACACGAACCTCCAGTAGAAATTAGCAAGGCCTAAGAAGCTACAAAGCTCTATTAGAGTCATCAAGGTTGGGAAATCCTGGATGACTTGGATCTTGGTTGGGTCCACGTGCACCCCATGTTCATTGAGAATGTATTCCAAATATTGAATTCTTTTCATGCCAAATCAATATTTTTCCATATTTGCATACAACTCATGTTGTTGCAGGGTGCTAAAGACATTTTTGGGAGGTTCTACTAAATATGACGATGTCAACCAAATATACAAGCACATAGAATTTACGAGTGGTCACATGATATCATCCATCATCATCATGAACATTGTTGGAGCATAAATCAAGTCAAAGTCCATGACAAACCACTCAAAAATTCCTTCTTTAAATTTGAAGGTCATCTTCCATAGATCAATTTGTTCAATTGGAAACTAGTTGTAGCCTGACTTTAGATCAATCTTACTAAATAGCTTGGCACCCTTAATTTGGTAAAGAAGATCATGAATACTAGGTATCAAGTATTTGTGCCTAATAGTGATTTTGTTCAGGGCTCTACAATAAATATAGTCTCAATGTCCAATACTTTTTCTACACCAAAACAATTGGACCCCTGCAAGGTGACGAGCTCGGTTGAATGTGGCCCTTTTGGATAAGCTCATGAATCTGACATTTGATTTGCTCATTCTCTAAGAGAGAGCGTGATATATTGGGTTATTAGGAAAAGGAACACTACGTATCAAATTAATTGAATGTTTAACCTAATAGTGTAGAGACACCCCCAAAGGTGGAGTGAAGATATCTTTGTATGTCCCTACAATCTCATCCACTTCCTTTTGTGTATACAAAGGCCTTATGTTGAGGTTATGGTGGTTATAATGACCTTCATTTCAATTTTTTATTGAACCATGAAGAGGACAAAATATGCAATCTAAGAGTTTAAATTTTGGCATTGTTTTGTTGAGATCAATGAAATTGTAGTAGTTAGAATTACTTCTAGTATCTTGTAGAGCTAACCTGTAAGAGTAACAACGAAACTACAAGGATGATACTCATAAACATCATGATGTTTACACATATAAGGTTTTCCTAAAATAACATCATAAACTTCAAGTGAGGAAACATCACACAATACCTCATCTTTGAAGGAATTGATGCCATAGAACAAGCGATATTGTTGGTTAACACAAATGTCTTGTCCATGGCTCAAGCAACCGATGGTGTATGGTTGGGGTGTGGTGATGTTAGCAACATTAATCTCTTGATGACCTCAGTTGATATCAAATTATTTTGGCTCTCGATGTTAATGATGAAATGTAGTGGGGTCCCCTTCACCCACATCTATGAATGAAAGAGGCGCTCCCCTATTTAGGCTCTTCTATATCTTCATGTTGGATATTTATGGTCATTATGAAAAAATTGGGTTCTACATCAATGATCTAATTTCCTTTAGCCTACTCGAAATCAGAATTAAAGCCATACTATGTTTGCTTTTCTTTAAGTTACACCAACATTGATTATTTCGAGCGACATTTATCAGTGTTGTGCCAAGGTGTTTTGTGGAATTCACACCACTTTCAAGTGTCCTTTTTTTACTTCCCATTATCCTTGTTTTTCTATGACTTGGGATGGCTATCTTGAAGTTGGATCTCCTTGATCTATACCTTCTTTTGTGAGTTTGAACTACCTTTTACAGGCTTCTATGGTATATGATTTGCAAACCCATACTCCCACTTATTCCTTTACTTCATTTTTTTCTCAATTTTGACAACATATTAATAAGCAACTCCCAGTGAAGAGATGTCCAAGAAATACATGTTTGTTTGGATGTACCTGCATAGACCACTGTGGTACTTCAAAACCACGTATCACTCAGAGTTTCTGATACACAACTTTGAATACAAGATATGGAAAATATTGGTGTACTCTAGCACCATCTAGTCTCTCTCTTCGGCATAGGGTTTTCCATCTTGTGTATTGGTCATCACATTTCCCTACTAGGTAGAATTCCTCCTAACAACGTCAATGAAAGATTCCCAAAAGGATCCTGCCTTGAAAATCATAGATTCCTCTTTGTTTTGTCTCTCCTAGTAAACATTCCCACTAATATTTGAGATGAAGAAGGGCTTTTAGGAGTGCAAAGTTGATATTTACATTATCAGAAAAAATTTCATCGAAGTAATAGCCCTTTGATAGATTTAACCATTTCTCAAAATTATTTTCATCTATTTTTCCTTCAAATATGGGGATATTAAAATTCACTTGTACCATGAATAATTTTGCACCTCCAAATTTACCATTGGTTGAAGATGCCTCAGCTTTTGTTGGAAGTTGTCGAAGGATTTTAACAAAATTGTCCATTATCTCATTTCATTGTCATGTGAGTGACTCCTCAAGCAACAACTTGATAGGATCTCCCGCTCTGTCATCTCTCTTTTCTTTTGCCATGGGAGGACACTTGGGCTGGTGAGAGTGATTGTGCCCAAGTGAAATGAGCTCAAAACCCAACCCTTCGTACCTTGACCTCATCATAGACATGCATCAAAAAATAACAAGGAGAAGTTTGCTTTGATACCATTGATTCAATTTGTATTGGGAATGAAATGAAAGGAAAGAAATGGAATGAAACAAACATAGATAAATATAACATAAAGCATAGTTATATGGTAAAACCCAACTTCTATTAATAAATGAAATAACAGAAAAGTGTAAAACACAAACTAGCTAGAATGGTGGTAGTTATCTATGAACAAAGGGAGAAGGTTGCTATACACATTCATAAAAGAGATTAAAATCGGTCGAAATAATGGCTTTTTAACTTAAAAAAGAACCCTAGAGATCCAAGACACTAACCATAGAAGACGGAATGACAAAAGTTTTGCAAGTCATGAAGGTGGTTAGTTGGTACATTAACTTCCCAAAGGCACAACTTTTGCATGCAATATTTGTTTGGGGTACATAATAGCTCATTGGAAAGAAATATCTAAGAACTACAAATTTTGACTAAGGTTATGGATTGTAAACAATAATTATCCCCTTGAATTTCCATAAAACATCATTTAGGGCCTCAAAATGACCATGGAATTTTGGGTCCCAAAATCATAGAAAATTTGCCAAGAAGATAGAGAACCATTAAGAAGGTGGAAGCGGTGGGTGGCTACGATTATCCACCTAGATTATTTTGGAAATTAAGAGTCTAGCAATAGTTGGATCTCATGCTCCACTTTGCTCTTCAGTACTAGCCCTTTAGTCTCACGGAGCACTCCCCTACATTTATATAGTAACTTGTAGTTGTTTTCTATGTTCCATAGTGCACCTCTCCAAGGATGCCTTTTCTCTCATTGACTCCTCTACAGATTGATTTTCTCTTAAAAATAGTAAAACATAATTCTTTCTAGAACTAGTCAATTTCTTGGCTTGGCCTATCAGTGAAAGTTTAGACTTGCCCTTTGTGCACGTTGATGGTGAAGGATTTTCCATCCTTGATGAGGTAGTATTTGTTAGCTCTCCACATGAAGATTGCATCATGCGTGTACATATAGGGACTCCCAAACACCACTCCAAATACATCAAGTTTAAGTACATTCAATTCTACTTCATCAATAAAGTCAATGTTGATAGAAAACTTGATTTTACAATGTTTTGTTACCTTGATTTTTGCTTCCTTATTTACCCACCCCAATGGATATGATCTTGAACCTTCAATCCTAGTTTGTTGACCTACTCTCCTGTAATATAGCATCAAATTTTTTCTTATTAACCTATATCTTTATATGGAATAGTTTAGTCGTCTCCTTCTCTTCCTGTTGATGAAGGCTACTCAGATTTACCCCCTTCTACATTGATGTGCATACAATATTCTCATACACATCTGAGTCGATTTCCACCTAATTGTCTAATCTATGGACAAGAAGTTTTTTGTCTTAATATCCTTCATTTAGTTCTTTGGGTTGAGTTCTAGATGTAGTTTGTACAACTTCTCCTCTATGTGATCATTAATGTTATAGTGGTTGCAATGGTTGTTGGGATATTTGCACTAGTGTTCTAGCGCTATTATCTTTTTGTCCTCCCCACCTTTCCATTTCTTCTACCCTTCTTTGGAAGTTTCCTAGTTTTCCTTCTACTTTGAACATCTTGACTTCCCTCTATTTTGGCCTATGCTTTCTAGGTAATGTGCCTTTACACAAGACTCGTCCATTGTTTTGGGTTTAAACAACATCACTTCAGTAGATGACTACGTAAACCTCCAAATACTTGAGGAGTATGTTTCGGTTCTTTGGAGAGATATCCAACATTATTTCCTTCTCTAAATTTTGTGGTGTATTCTTGTACACTTTGCCCCTATATTTTCTTGAAGTGCCACTATATACACTTGTAATTTACATGCATGATAGGGTAGATTTGGGACTTTATGAGACTTTTGAAATACCCCCACTTAGTTACTCGGGGATCCCCCTCTAGACTTAGGTTTTCCATGTGTCTTTCCCACTAGGTTAAGGCGTGGCCCTCTAGTTTCAAATGAGTGAAATAAATTGTATATTCCTCCACCATGTGGTTGACACTAGAATAAACCTCTCACTGTTTCAACCAATGATTTAGTTTCAAAGCATCAATCTCATTTTGATATGGCTTGATGTTGACCTTTACTTCCATCTTAAACAAGGGTTGTGAATAATTCATGATATTTGAACTGGGTTTCTCTTTTTCGATATCTTTCTTGGGCTCCTTTGGTCCTTCCCAATCCCTTGATTTTCCCTTTGATTTGACCTCTTAGTTAGAAACTCCATATTCTTTCATTCCAATCTTATTGTCAAGGGCCACCATAAGGAGGCTCATATTACAACCAATATCTACAACCTACTCATCCAACCTTGTGAATCTCTCCTTTTTCGGATCTTGAGGATTATTAAAACTAGATTCATCAACCATGGTTGGGGTTTGCTAAATTTCTCCTTAATTCGATTTGATCTCTTGCAAATCCCCATAATATACCCAAAGAAACCTACTCTGATACCACTCTGATCTGTGAAATTTCATGGATATTCTACTAAGAAATATGTCATAGGAGATCTAATAAACATACATTGAAATCTAAAATATATACTAATAGTTAATTTTTCATAGATTTTAAGGATTTATTGAATTAATATTTTATATATATTCATGCAATATATAAAATTCATAAAATAGAGAAAAAAAATACAATCACCCACAAACCACAATGACACCAAGATATGACATATGAAACCCTCCCTTGGAGAAAATATAGTTGGAAGGTGAGGTTTCTCTCCTTTCTTTTTATTTTAATGGAAATGATACAAATACGAAGGAGTGTGACTTATGATCTGTGGGTTGCTAGAGAACACAAACCATCCATGTGTTTCCCTCTCTCTTTCCACTCTAAGCTACTTTGCTCTACTATGGAACAAAATGCACTGGAATAAAACTGAACCCCTTTTCCTCCTAGTGGCCTGGTTATAACATAAATCGATAGCCAACTAGGGGTTAAATTTGACCCATTTAACCCTCGGTATGAGTTACAACTTGACCCTTCTAGAGTCTTCTTCATATTTCCCATGTGGCTAGCCCCTTTTCCATGAGTGATGGGGGATAATGTTGTATCCCCTCAAATTATGGTGGTTAAACATGATAGGTCAACTTTTAGGAGGCATAACTTTTGTGTTCGAACTTTGATTGACATGATTCTTGAACTTTTGGAAAGGTATTCTAGTATATAATAGTGTCAAGGGTGCATGAATAAGCAGAAAAATTTTACCCCCAAACAACAACATTTAAATCCTCAAACTAACCCTGAAAGGTTTCCAACCCTAATTTTCCAAACTTGGTCCTACAGCTAAAACTGCTCTTGTAAGCTTATTTCTCTTATTTTTCCACCATAAAAGCATCAATATGGATCACAAACAATGTAATGGTCCAATCTAGATAAGCAATGTTATTTCCATGGCACCCTCTACAAAAGGTTTCTATAAAGACTTCAAACAAAATGTATTATGTTGTGATTCAAACTCCACTTCAATTTAGGCCTTCAGAAAATATCACCTAGGGTAAGGAAGATAGAGAGTGGAAAGACATAGAGGAGTCATCAATTTTTTACTAGGAATGGGCTAGGTACGTTGTATGGGATGCAAGCTAGGTTTTTAACAAACAACAAGATGAGATTTAGTAGTAGTTGAATTGTAGATTAGTTTCATAAGGGTGTGCAACATTTCAAGTTGGGGGGTTGTTATGTCCCCATAATACTAGTGTAGCCTCCATATTTTTGTTTTTGTGCCCCAAATTGAGTCCTTATGTTATTATTGTTATGTAGGCCCTAATTATATTGTGACCCCTTAGACTCCTATATATACCATAGAGGTCTTGTCATTTGAATCATCTAAGAAATTTTCATTTATGTGATGTAAAAGGAAGTTTCCCCCTTGAAGAGTCTTATTTTCAAGTCGTTGATCTATCTTTTCTTCCTTTTTACGATCTGGTTACATAACATTTGGTATCAAAGCTTTGGATCCTAGGGTTTTGCGGATTCAAATAGGTGATCTTGGAATTTTCGTTCTCTTTTTTCCATGATGCTTAAGACGCTGAAATTTCGACCACATGGATCCAAAATCTTAGTGAACTTCGAGTAAAAATTCTAGATCTTTGTTCGCTATATTTTCTAATATACCATGCGAAATTTTGTCTTGTGCATCCAAATTGAGTTTTGTAAAAAATAACTAAATTTAAGAGATTATTGTTACTTGGGTAACATTTTCAAGGCCGAATACTAGAATAGTGACACATGGCATTCAGTACAAGTTCTCTCTACTGAATTAGTCCATAAGTAGGTCATCTTGGGAGATTTGACATAAATTACCCCCGTACAGAAATTACCTGCATATGAATTCTAAATCACAGAAAAATAAACAATGCGAGAGCATAACACATAAAAACACATATGCACAGAGATTTTCCCCTGGATCCCAAAACTCGGACTACAGCTTCGATTTTTCATTATTGTTCATTTCAATGTTACAATACATATTTATACATGCCGAAGCATCCAATACCATGGACCGAAAAAACATCACGTCCAATACCATGGACCAAAAAACCATCGATCCAATACCATGGACCGAAAACCATCGCGTCCAAAAAACATGTGCGAAAATCATGCACAAAACCATAGGTGGGTCCGCCCAACCTAACATAGGGTCCAAAACCAAAATTTTCCGGGGTGCTGCCCTGGACCCCATAAGGTGGGGTTACGGGTACCCCTCAAATGCCCCGTTAACTATGTGGAAAGAATATAACACAACCCAACAAACCTGACACGAAGCAAAAAGTGTCATGTTCAAGAGTGAACTACCGATATAACTAATAGAATTTCCCATTTCCCCCCACCATTTATGGCAGGTATCCTAATTAGCTTTTAATCACAAGATTGAAGGGGATAGCATGTTCTTGGGTTGTAAGTCCATCCCTCAGATGAATCCAACCTAGTAAGATTAATGAGCCCTAGGAAGGAGAAGCTTCATGTTTGTCATGGCGACGAATCCGAGGTCGTTAATGTTTTAACGAGTTTGAAAAAGGTGTAACTCTATATCTTTTTCATGTTTAGAGAGTTTGAAAAAGACACAGAAAAGAAAACTCCACATGGTCCCTTTTCGTACATTTGTGCCTCTCGAGGCTGAAAAGGTAGAAAATGATACTTGAGAGAACCAGTTGACTATTTTAGTCAAGGAGCACCGTTTTAGTAAATAGTTTATCCTAGCCCAAAAAAGGGGTAAACGTATACTGGGTAAATGACGTTTTGCATCCTTTAACGAGTTCAAAACGATAAGAGCTCGGCAATATTTCCTGTTTAAAGAGTCTGAAAAGAGCTTGAAAGAGGACCCCCATTTTTATTCTCTTTAACGAGTTAAAAAGGGAAAAAGACCTGGCGATCTTTTCATTTGAGTTTTTACAAGTTGAGAAAAGAGCTTATACGCAACTCCAGTACCATCATCAACAATCTATCACCTATCGTTGCACAAAAGGTAAATGTATTTTCCAACTTTTGAGGTAAAATAGATGAAAAATGCTTTAAAAACCCTAAGATATCAAGAAAAATGAATAAAAAGTGGAGAAGCAAATAATGTTTTACCATTTTACCTTTTTACCTTGTGTGGAGAAATTTTCACCCATTTGTGCCCTAGATTTTCAGGAGTAGATTGCAGCAGATTTAGGAGACCATTTGATGATTTGTCAGTTGCAGGTAAGAGCTGAGACCCTTCGCTTCATTTCCATGCTTGTTTTTCTTGTTTCTAACTGGTTTTTGGATTTTTGGAGGAGATTTTAGCAAAATTTCTCCGCCCTCGGTTGGCACGATTTATAGGCATGGGATCACATTGGTCGAGGGTCATAAACACCATCAAGTGCACCGTCGGCGCTACTGTTTTTAAAGCAGTTGTGCCAACATCGTGAACATAAAAAAATCAATTTTTTGCTTGATTTCTCCGCTTGAATCTAGATTTCTTCAGTCAAGGATCAGTGTTGACTTGAATTTATGGTTTTTGCAGGCAAAACACAACGAAAAATGGTCGATTGGAAAGAACATGAGCATTAGGCAATCGATTCTCAAGCATTGGAAGACCCAAAATATTTGAGTGCCTTGAGGAATTGTGAGCTCCTCAAACTATTCCTCACACTAGATCTTCAGGCTCAACCCGAGCTGTTACAATATTTGATCAGTCTTTGGGATGTGAACCGGGAAATTTTTGTGATCTAGGACCAGTAACTCGATTTAGAAACTTCTAACATCTATTTCATCTCTAGACTATCCTGAAGAGGGGAACCAGTCAATCTGTATGGGGCCAAACCTATTGGGGAAATTGTGAACATGTTGCTCGTAGAACACTACCAAAAAGCATTGAAATCAAAGAGCGGCAAGGTTTACATTACAAGTATTAATGACCTTGTATTGAAAACACTTCTCTTGACCATAAACAGAGTGGTTTGGGCTCAGGAATTGCATGAGTCAATAAATCCAAGTTCCAATATGCTATAGATAGTATGATGCTGAATATATTCAATTAGGCGAAAGCCATGAATGTAAACATGAAGCGCCAATTACCAAAACCAAGGCAGGAAACCTGAAGTAGTTTGGATATGGTTCCATTTTGGTGACCTTCTTTTTGGAGTAGATCCCACTATTTCACTACCAGCTTGCAGAGGTTAACCCGCCATTGCCACGAGACCCACGTATGGCCCGTTGGAGTGAATTGATGCTTAGAATCACTGGGGGCCATCATATGTAATACAGTCCCGCATTCTTTTCGTGGGTAAGGAGGCAACTGATGATAGAAGAGGATTGGCCCTATAGCAGTACCAACTTCCACGGTGATCTAGATATGCCGCTCTAAGAGGGAGAAGATTATGATGATGGAGGTAAGAAAAATAGTTTTGATTTTTGTTTTTTTTTTGAACTATATGCATTCATGACATTTCAATTTTGTAAATGCAGATGTGGTTCCAAACCAACCAGCCGAGATGTCCCCGATTGCTAGTCGCGTTTCTCAGCATTTTGATATCACTCCTTATTAGGAAGGAGTCGATAATGAGGAGGAAATCACATAAAACATTGAGGGATTGACCAGAGGTATTCCAAAGTATACCCGGGTGGGTGACATCCCACGCCAGTATCAGTACACAGTGGGGGTATCAGGCCGGATCCGCCAACTACTGATTTGCGTAGTACAAGTAGTAACGTGCTATAATGAGCACCATGCTGAGTAGTGTATAGGTTTAGAATTTTATAGTTTTGAGGCCTGCGAGCCACAAATGTATTTTTAAACACATATATTATTTTTTGGAGTTTTGATGTATGAGATAAAAAAATAAAATTATCGACATATATATATATATATATATATATATATATAATATATAAATATATATATATATATAATATTATATATATATATATATATATATATAATGCTATGTTTTATGCTTACTATGGTACAAATGTTTTTTTTTTCACATATTTTGCAAATGTATGTCCAACACATAATTAGCTAATGCATCTCTTAATGTATTCATATGCCTAGGAATGATGATATGTGATGTAATCAAAATTTCTTTCTAAGAGATGAATACACAAATACATTCTCAATATCTGAGGGCTTCTGACGGAATATTTCCCTTTGAGATGAAGAACAATGAGTTGTGAATTAAGGTTGACAACCAATTCCCGAATGTCAAGAGCAATGGCTTCTGACAACAATTCTATAAGTGTGTTATACTCAACAATGTTATTAGTTGTTCAACCCAAACAAATACCTTTAATATCAATCAACTCACCATGGGGGTCGTAAATGGCCCATGCAATGGAGGATAGATTCCAGGTAGTACAGAAAGCACCATTAATTAAACTGATGTGAGGATTTACAGACATCTGTAAAGCAGGCGAAGACATTGTAAGCAGGAAAGTTTCTTGAAAAACAATGCACCAAACCAAACTTGCACAAAAATGAATAACAAACTATTGTACAAAAGTAGCCATGCAAGATGACTTAGGCATAGTACTTTTTGAGATACAACCAATCACGGGGCTTATCTAAGGGATTTCCCTCATAATCAATCAGCTCATAGGCCCCTTTTTGTAACACACATTTAACAATGTAGGACCCATGCCACATAGGTTCAAATTTACTTGTTCCCAGCTTATCATTAGTTTGATCATACAGTAAAACCAAATCACCCTAAAAAAAGGCACGAGGGGAGACTAACTGATAAAAATGAGACTTAACCCACTTTTTATGTGCTTCAATGACTAAAGAAGAAAGACATCGAGTTTCATCTAGTCGTTCTAAGTACAAGAGGTGCTCTTCTTGAGGTGAGGTCTCAGGGAGAAGTTCGACAATTAGCTTGAGTGAGGGAATTTCACACTCAATCGGTAAAGTTGCTTCCAGATTATAGACGAGCTGGAAAGGGGTAAATCTAGTGGCATCTTTGGTCGAGGTTCAGTAAGCCAATAGAGTTGAAAAAAGCATGAGATGCCAATTGGACTTATGCATCCCAATGGTGCATTGAAGGATTGTAATTAATACTTTTTTAACAACTTCGACTTGGCCGTTGGCCTGAGGGTAGTATGGCGTCGAGCCATTGTGGTGCGAGCCAAACATAGAAGTCAGCTCAGCCATCATGTAATCATGAAAATGGGAGCCATGGTTGGTGACAATGGCCTTAGGCACTCCAAACTTGGGAATAATGTGATTGAGTAGAAATTGAGCTATTGTTTTACAATCAACAGAATATGTAGGCATCGCTTTTGGCCCATTTGGTGAAGTAATCCACGACAATGATAATATAACCATGCTCCCCAGTGAAATGAGGGTTACATGCCATATAGTCAATGCCCCATTTGGAAATGGGAGAAACGGTAATAATGGGGTGAAGGTGAGTGGGTGGGGTGCGCATTTTTCGTTGATAAATCTGATACTCATGGCATTTGTTAATAGTAAGGATGCAATCCTTGAAGATGGAGGGCCAAAAATAACCAGTGCGGAGTATCTTTTGAGCAATAGCATATCCAAATAGATGACTGCCACATGTGCCAGAATGGAAGTCATTCAAGACTCTCTCAGCCTCCTCTAGAGTTAGACATTGGCAAAGAATTGAATCAACACCAACACGATATAAAGTATGTCCAATGATGCAGTAAGGTTGTGATTGATGTTGAATGCATCGAAGATCATCCTTGGTCAACGCAGGTTGAAAGGTGTATGTTTGGAGATACATGATGATATCATCGTACCAAGGGTTGAGAGTGCTAATCAGAAAAAGAGTCTTGTCTAGGAAATGCTCATAAGCACCAGCTAGAAGAGAAGCATAGGGAAGAGAGAAAATCAACTCAGCGAAGACAAGTGATTTCTTAGATTTGGTAGTAGTGAACACCAAATCGAATTCCTGGAGCATGAAAATCCACTTGGAATACTTTCCCCAAGCAACTGATGAGCCAGGATGTAAGTCATGGGGTTGCACTCGGAAATCACAGTTGTAGTGTGGAGAAGAATGTAATGTCGAAAGCACTCAACAGCTTGAATGGAAGCCAAAGCCAACTTCTCGACATGAGCATACACATCTCAATATCGAGGAGATTATGACTGAGGTAGTAGATAACATGTTCATTACCTTCGTCATCATCTTGCACTAGCACCATAACGATGGTAATAGAGGCTTCAGCTAGGTAAAGGAAATAATCACGGTGATAATTCAAAGTGTGCAACAAAGGAGCGTTAATGATGACAACTTTTAAATCATAGAAAGAGTTTTGGGCAGCCTCATCCCAAACGAATGGAATTCCTTGATTAAGCGACTAGGTGAATCCTGAAGCTAGCTCAACATAGTTTGATACAAAATGATGGAGAAAATTTTCTTTCCCTTGTAGACTCTGGAGTTGATGTAATGAAGAGGGAGGGGGTAAATTAACAATAGCCTCAACTTTAAGAAGATCAAGATGAATTCCTTCTTTTGAAACAATAAAGTTGAGGAGAGATCTAGATTCGACACAAAAGACACACTTATGTAGATTCAATCGAATGTTGTAGTGTCTACAACGAAGAAAGATTTGTTGGAGATGATCAGGATGATCATGGCACTTACGTGAATGAGCGTGAAGATCATCCAAGTAAGGTTGAATGATGTTTCTAATGTCATTGAATGCTTAAGACATCACTCTTTGAAATGTAGCCCTAACATTCTTGAGGCCAAAAGGGAGCTTTTTATACACAAAAATATCCCATGGATAGATAAAGGCCATCTTATCCTAGTTTGTCGGTGCAGTATTTATTTGGTTGTAACCAAAAAAATTGTCCATAAAGGAAAAGATTTCACTCCCAATGCATTCATCAATGATCTGGTCTATAAAAGGAGTGGGGTAATTGTCTTTTGGAAATGCATGATTCAGGTCACGGTAATCAACGCAAACACGAATAGTGCATTGTTTCTTTGTCACCAGTATGATATTAGACACCCAATCTGTAAGAGGGACTGGATAAATAAATCTAGCTTTAAGAAGTTTTTCAAATTCACCCTTGGTGGCGGCTGCTTTTTTAGGGTGCACTGGATGAAGCTGTTGGTGAATAGGCTTCACATGAGGATAAGTTGGAATTTCATGCACGACTATACTTGGGTCAATGCTAGGCATTTTTCTATATGATCAAGCAAAAAAATCTTAAAATTCTTGGAAAAAACAAGTATAAAGTTTGATCTCATAAGGAGAACACGTTACCCTAATATGGACATTTTCAATGACACTAGGCTTGATAGAAATATCAATTGGCATCATTTGGGTAATGTTACCCATGTTACCTTCTGACCAAACTTCATGAGTCATGATTGGTGTTTGAAGTGGTTAGGTCAGGAAACAAGAAGACAACTTCTCAAGACAAGTAGACATGACCACCGGGCCATGCAAGAATGAGGAACAATGATGAGTGTCATTCCAAGGAACTTCCTCCAGAGACATTACTTCGATGATACTCTCTTCAGAAAGAAAAGTCTCAGCTAAGGGATCGGAAGATTCCAAAAAACCAAGCCACAGGGATTGAGAATACGTGTCGAGAGAGAACCTCCAAATAGAATGATCAGAGGATATCGAAGTCGAGGCCAAAAAAATCTTGACATAGTTAATTTCAGTGGGGCTTAACGACATAACCTTGCCCCATGTATCAACAAGATTTGGTGAGGGAATGAGCCAAGGATCAGACTTGATTGAGATCTTGTTGATAGAGGCAACATGTGGACGTGGGAGTGGAAAAATACCCATCAAGGTGGGATCCTTAAAATTCATGCCCCACAGTCTCATAAGGAGGACCAGTGTCCTTGACATAAGGAAAATTTCCATCCGAGGAGGAAGAGGCAAAGAAGGACAGTTGATCGACTGTGATAATTTTCCCTTTATGGGGAAAACGGATGATGCAGAAAAGGGAGGAGGCTACCGCATACATGGAATGGGTCCAACTCCATCTGAGTAGAAGATTATAGTTAATATTAGTGTCAACAATCTGTACTTCAATGTGTACTATCTTACTGTCTCATCTAATGGTAAGGTTAGGAAGGACACCATATGGTCAAGAATCATGCCCATCAAAGGCTTCCAGAGTGTTAGGTGATTGGTTCAAAGTAGGAGAACCAATTGCCTTCCAACAAGTGAAAGACATGATGCAGGTAGAAGCACCTTCATCGATGATGGTCCTACAAATGGTTTTCTCATTTATGATAACCTCAATGAGAAAGGAAATCTGATGAGGTAAATGTGGAATGTGGTTTTCTAGATTGAAACAAATGAGATTAGAGTCAGTTAGATCTATACCTCCAATAGCCGACAGTAATGATTTCTGCTTGTTATCACTCTAAAATTTCTTCTAAGTTGTTCGAAAAATAAATGATAGAGGTAACCACAAACCAACTTTGGAGATCAGGATCTAGCCTTCCTAATCTCAGGGAGGACTCTCTCTTTTTTATTTAACTTTGTTTAGTTATTTGATTTTAGGCTAGTTATGATTGTGCTTGGGTTTTTTATTTGAATTTGGGTGGTGGGATCACTTAGATGAATATAGGGTTTCTTTTACCATTGGGCTATGGGGTCAAAATTCCAGACAAACAGGACTAGATCAAGTTCTAAAAACAGTGTCTATAAGGTAAGATAGAGGAGTTACTACAGATCTCAAAGGCTTGATGGTGAAATGGTTTCCAATCATATCCAGGGAGAAATTAAGGGTTCCTTAGGTCGGATTATGAAGAGAGATGAAAGAGGTCAACTAGGATGGAAGATCAATTAAGGGTTCTCAAATCCCGATATCAGAGGAAGACATATAAATGATTAACTGTGCAAAACAGAGTGTACTTAAACAAATTCTGAGTTAAATTTCTAGTTAATTCATTCAAATTTAAATAAAATTTAAGTTTATGACATAAGAAAGTAACAAAATCAAACAAAGAAGATATTTCACTGCAATAGCTCATCTCATGAATCCTGTAGTGTAATCTTTTAATTACTTGCTCCAGTCTGTTGAGTTGAAAATTGGTACAATAACCCTTAGGCTTAAGATCAAAATAAATCTACAAATGTATAGCAATCCACACTCAATACTTTGAATTATGAAGTATTTATACAAAAAAGAATTTACAAAATATCCCAAATTGTCTTGGGAATTAATCTAGGAGAAAGAAATATCTTCATGAAAGAAGATAGAGACAACTATTGAATTGTTGCTTGTTGTCCCTGTTATTTAGGTTCTGCTAGCTTTGATATTTTGATATTTTGCATTTTAATTTGATTTTCTGTTCGGTCTTCACACTGGATGTTCTATTTAATTTGACCTTTTATTTGATATAGTTTCATCTGATACACTTGTCAATATCCTCTTACTGTGCCCTTTTACTTTTCCTATACATTTTACATTTTTATTGTGTATTTCTACAGTAAATCATTTAGTTTTTCCCATGTCTCAGCATTTGGTAATTGGATATTAAGCATCTTCCTGTAGATCCCATTTGCTTCTGTATACTTGGAAAAAGTAGGCTTATTGACAAAAAGATGCTTTACCTCATGTTGGAGGTAAAACAAATTCTCAAAATTTTGATACACTACTTTGCTAGTAGGTATACCCTTCATGGATGAAGTATTTACTTGATCTCTAGCCACTTCTCTCATCCTTTTATTATAGTCTTCCTGTGTCATTAACTTGTTGTTGATAACCAAAGGATTTGGTAAACCCTTTTGCCTTAAAATTTTGAACTTCACCATGAATCTGTCAATGGCCAATTGCATAGTTTGGCACTTATCCTCTAGGTTCAACATCAAATTCCTCTTGGTAAGGACCCTCTTCACTTCCAAAATTGTACCTGTTATGTCGGGTATCTCTAATTCCGGCAACTCTTACCTATTCTTGGAGTTTAGGAAGTGAATGATCCTTGTAGCTTCCTCTAGCATGTCTCCAAGTTTTCCTTTGACTATTTGAATGGATTCTGTAGCCTGCTTTATTGGATCAATTTGTTCAAAAATAACCTGGATGGATGTCCAAATATCATTGACAGAGTCAATGATATTCTCCCACAGTTGCTCCTTAGCCTAACCTAGAGGTTTTTTCAATGTTAGTTCCTTCTCCAGGATTTTGATTCTTTTGGTCATCCTTGTAGACTTCTGATGTTCTTCTTTGTGCATGATTTGGGCCAGTTTGTAGTTTGTTTCCAGGCTGGTCACTTTTTCCTTAAGCCTGTTCATCTCAGTGGTCTGAATGGACATTTCTTCCATTGATTTGACCAACCTGTTTGCTTCATCACCTGTAGAACCTGTTGCTGATGTAGTTGGTGTAGATGCTGGCAGTGCTGTGGCCATTGGAGTTGTGGGAGCTAAGGATGCTGCCAAAGTAGAAGGTACAACAGTGGTAACTATTGGGATGAAAGTTGCAGGGGCATCATCAAGACTAGCTTGTTTCAACTGAATCAAGCTATCCAATTCTTTCTCCATCTCCATTAATTGATCATTTAGCTAGAACACGAGGTCCATCATCTCCTCATGGTTGGTTTGGCTCTCCAGGACCTCCTTTGTCTGTGGCTACTGTAAATGTGGTAGCTTGAGTTGTTTCTTGAGGGCCACTATATCCTCATTCTTATTTTTTATCAGCTTTTTAGTAGCCTTAATGTCACTTGGATCATGGCCCAGCTTGGTGACCAAGTCCTCTAATGACTTTATCCTGTTGTCTTTGGCCTGTGAGGAGGCCTTCTCCAATTTGTATTGGGTTATCACATTATCTAGTGAATCCTGCAACCTGTGTGCAGCCATGGTTTTTTTTGTAAGGGTGGAGTAAATCATTTCTCCAGCCTACTTGTGGAACTCTATTTGGTCAATGGGATGAACATCCTTAGCCAATACCTCAAAATCAATCTTCTTATAGTCATCCGAGGTCTTTGGTTGCTGAATAGTGGACTGCAAAAATGATACCTGCATCTTTCCTACTTTGATGTCAAAGGCTGGCATCAACTTGATTTGCCTGGTTGGTGTATGTTTGAAGTATTGGGCATATGTGTCTGCCTTCAACTTCTCATTCCTCATCTTTATTTCTTTGTACCTGTCTTTGATGTCGTTTTCTTTGTCAGCTGGCCTGACAAAGGAAGAAACCTCAACACTTTGTTGTCTTTCAATCATTTGAGTGTTGGAGGTTGATGGCTGTTGTGTTTCACCTGATGGAGCTATGCCTTTGCTCCTCTGCCCCATTGTTTCAGTGTCAGTTATTTCCATTGATTCAATGTCCTCCTCCTGTTTAGACACAAGATTAAACTTGGACCTTTTTCTGTGCTCAAATAGCTCATCTGTAGTCTCCATGGCAAAACTAGATGCCTCTTCCCTATTCCTCTTTTGATTCTTCTCTTCATTTGCTGGGGTCTGTAACACAGGATTAACATTCATTAGTTCTCCTAATTCTGGAACCTCCAGGAAATACCTCTAGTCAAATTGTTTTTCTAGATCAATGAGTGTGTTCTCAACATCCACAATTGTGCTATCCATATCAATCAATGTATTTTCCAACCACTCAGATTGGTTGGCAAACTGTTGAAGGTCAGGCCTTGGGTGATGGATGTAAGGTCCCAATTTGACCCTGAGTCTTAGCTTGTTTATGACCCCATGAGGGTCATACTACCACATGAATTTGTTGCTAAATTTCGTCTATTGTAGTATCTTATCAGCCTCTGGTCTAGTCTCTCTGTTATTGAAAATGAATGGGCCCAATTGGTTTTTCATTTTAAACTAGGTCTTCTTCCTAGCAGATAGGAAGTGGGCCTCATCATAGTTGATGATTTGTCTAAAATACTCAAGTGAAAATATCCTGATAGGGTGGTATTTGGGCAACTTGTAAGGTGCCAATTGGTAGCCATAAACCCTGATTTCAGTGTGGTTTTGGTACAGGTACCAGTCTCCCACCTTGCCATTCTTAGCCAACTATAGCACCCTCTTGATTTCTTGGCTGATTCGAGGTTGAGTGTTACTAGTTAGCATGTTCATGACTGGATAGATGAATGAATCTATGAAGTGTTTGTATGTAAATGCTATGGAAAATTTCTGGATCAAGGGCATCCAGAAGACAACTGATCTCTCTTTTCCCTTGGTATCCAACTTTTGGATGCTCATAGGGAACTTATATGATTGATAATATAAAAACATGTGAGACAACACTGAAGAGTACTTGAAAACTCTTTCAGTGGGCAGTCTTGTGAATTGTTCATGCATGCTGTCTGCAATGAACTGAGCATAATTGTACATGATAGCAGGAGGGTTGCCTAGGGTGAAAATGGACAGGAAGGCCAGGATAACCTCATCCACATGCTCATTAGTGGTGTATCCTAGGATGCATGAGAGCATGGTGATTATATGTCTGCCAGTTTCTGAAAAAATAGTGGTAGCATAGGGAGGGGTATTAGTAGGAGTAAGGTGGTCTTCAATGATGAAAGTCTGGAATATTTTCCTTATCTTAACCAAGTCCAGGGTGATATATGAGTCCAATAGGTCTCCAATGGATAGAGGGGTCTGATTTTGGCTGGGTTGGATTTGAAGCATTTGATTGATGGACTCTGGTGTACTGGTGAATAAGAGTTGCTGGTTTGGGGAAACAATAGCTCTTTGGCTAGGGATATAGCAGGCTTGACAAAAATGTATGATATCATGGAATCGAAGGACTTTTGGGAATATACATTTGGGTAAATTGGATTCCCAAAGGTGGATGTCATCGACATTATTCTGGAATCTGTCCCTACTCCAACAGTGGAGCCTTAGAAGGTTGGCTGGGGTAGCAGTGTCTTTTATTTGGAAATCCTTGTCTACTAGTGCCAAATGGTTGATGTCCAGGTGAGGGGTTGACACAAGTCTCACATACAGAGAGGTCTGGGAAGCCATTTTTAGGGGGAAAGGTGTGAATTAGGCTTGTATAGGCTGTAGTAGTGATGCTTTGAAAACTTTGGTGCATTGAGATGGTAATTTGCAGTTTGCAAAAGAGGGGTTTGGGTATTCAGGTGGAAATACTCTTCAATTTAGGGAAAAATAATTAAATTAAATTAATTAATATTTTAAATTAATTGTACGCTTTCAAATTGAGAGGGACGTTCTACTTTTTTATCAAAATACTTGGAAGTTGATGGTTTAGGCTACAAACTAGTTGCAATGGGGACTGTAGAGGGTATAATGGCTTCAGCTGTACACTGGATGCTTGAATGGGGTGTCCAGAGGTTGTTTGGGAGGTAATCGGTGGTTAATTTCAGTTGCAGAGGCTCAAGATGGTGCAGGAAGTCTTAGGAAACATTCATAGTGAAAATGACCAAAAAGAGTCGAAATGGGCGTCTTCGGCCTTTTAACCGGCAATGGTTAGAATTTGGCGTGGAATTCATAAGTGAATAGTGAATAGTTTTGGCTTTTGGTAGGGAGGCGATTTGAGGGGCCATCACACCGCTTTTGGCAAGTGGGCAGTATTTCCTTGAGAGCACTCTATTTCACCTAGAGCTAACATGTAGCAGAATGGGTGTTAGCAATACTACGAATCTCGCGTGCTCTCAAGCCGGTAAAGGTCAGAGAGGGAATGAGCGCGATATGGATGCATGCTGTTAGATCTAGGGGTGGGAGATCTAATGGATATCACGTAGTCAGGATGCATGGAGGGGAATCGGGGTCAGGATTTGTGGGGACCGGGGGGTTAATTACAACTAATTGTAATTAATTAATGAATAAGGTGGGGATTAAAAATATAATGAGCAGGTTAATGGAGTGGGACCAGGGTTTAATGTGGCAGGGTTTCCTAACCGCACCAAGGGTGGTGGGTTAAAAGGGTTGTTAGGAAAATATGAATTCGGAGAATTAATTAAATAATGCAGGGGGGGAAAAAACCTTAGGATAAAGGGTTTTTATGGGGTTTTAGGTAAAATAGGGGAATTAATAAGGGGGAAATTGATTTTTTCAATGGGGAATGGGTTTCACACTAGGGAAAAGGGGTTTTGGATAGGAGGATGACCTTTGGAGGGTAATTTGCTAGGGAAATGTGTGAAACCAAGGGGTAGGGATCAAAATGAAGGGAAAAGGGTATTTTCATAAGACATGATGGGATAATGGGGAAATTAGTAAGTATGTAGTGGGGGTGAAATGAAATGAGGGGAAGTTAATCAAGTAAGATTTTGAACACATTTTCACTCTCATAAATGCTCCTGCACACTGAAATAGAGGATTAATCATGATAAATGTGCTTATGATTTAACAACCTTGTACATCTGCAACCTTTATTCTACCTACCCTTTACTTATCCTAACACTTGTTCTTCATTTTAATGGGTGAATTTAAGCTAAGAGATGCTTTCTTTCCTTTTCTTTTGACAAGAAAACTATCTAATTCTAACCTTATAACTTCGAACGGCTTAGATTAAGCTTATGAGAACATTTTATTTCTCTACCTAACTACTGATCTACCAAGGTTAAACAGTTTGGCTAGATCTTTATTCTCTATCTATAAACATGAAATTTAAAGCATGAATTAGTCAAGATTAAGCTATTTTACTATCATGGGCTGTGGCATTTATGACAAGCTACACACAACCATTATTTTGCACATAAAAGTAAAAGTAGTGGCACTTGAATTTGCACACTTTCATGATCTTTTTTGGTTTGGGGTTCATATTTTTCATTTTTTTGATCTTTTCTTTTTCTTTTTGTCCTTTGACTATTCTTTTAGGACATACCCTCTTTACATTTTTTAATTTTTAATATGGAAAACATTTTGCAGAAAGAAAAAATATATACAATATTACAAGACTAACCATAGCCAATTCCAAATTATGAATCCTATTATTATAGGACCCTAACACTGCTGAGATGGACATCTTTGAAGGACCTTGAGAGCAGACATAGTTGATGATTCCTGAGCCATATCCTAAACAATATTATAATGTTGAGCGGCACGAGCATTCAAACTGTACGAGGACTTTCATAGCACACCTCAAGAAGGTGGTTGAATGGCAGAATCAGGATTAGGTCACTCTATGTGGAGAGGACCAAAACTTGATGGGAAGGAGGAAGAAGGGGTACTTTCTTTCTCTTTCCCTACTATCAGGGTAGGTGTTTGATAATATTTTGATCTGGTAGCCACGTTGATAGGTGTTTTCATCACGAACACTTGTGAACCCGAGGAATTAGATGACTCAGGATGGTATACCATTTGGGTCTACTGGGATAGAAAAGGCTCTTTCAAGACAAATGTGGTCCCTTTGAGCAAATGACTAACTTCAGATCATCGAGGACAATATTTAGTATAGTGATCCTCCTCATAAATGAGGCTTGGAAACTTAGGCTTCTGTTGAGAAGCATCACCAGTAGACGACTTAGGAGGGCCATGTTTTGGGGCATTGGCTTTACCTTCGCCTTTTCCTTTATTTTTACCTTTAGAGGATTTGTCTGCTTTGGTAGATTGGATAGAGTGAACCTCTAACGTTTTACCAAGACCAAGTGAATTTCGAGAAGAATTATTGGGAGCATCATTTGAGACCAACTTCTGTTTGGAAGAAGATTTTGCGGGGGTTTGGGTCACTAGACCAATTAATCCATCAATTGGAGGTGTAGTCGAAGAGTTGGATGTCGCCCAATCAGATGATGGTCTAGGCATATCAGGTAACTTATCATATATTGCGAGATTGTGAATAGACAAGATCTATATACTGGGCACGCACTATGGTTGGTTCCTCAGTGACACATCCACCCATAGCAATGTCCTCTACAATTTTGCTGACGAATGATTTGGTGAACCATTCGGTCAATAACTGATCAACAATCTCAAACTTGATCAGGTGACACTGACGTATCCATTCATGGATGTGATCAGAGATGTGGGTTGTTGTGTCTTGCTTGAGTGATGTTAGCAGATGGGTACCAATTTCATAGCAAACTGGCAGCTAGAAATGTTTGAGAAAGGCCATAGCGAGTGCGTTAAAGTCATGATAGGTACTTCGAGGTAGTGCGATGTACCACTTGGCTGCAACACCTATGAGAGTTTGTTGGAAAATCCGGAGACGAATGGAATCATCAACATATGAATTTGAGGAGTGCTAGAGGTGATATTTCATCACGTGGGCTTGTGGATCCTCTTTCGCTTTTCCTTCAAACTTTGGACAATCGCTTAGAACTTGGACAAAACCAAAGGCTAGTATGGCGAATAAAGAAGAGGATCATTCATGAGTCTAGACACATCTGGCAATTCCAATGTGGCCAAGAATGACAATTAGGTATTGAAAGGCATTTGAAGCCTATAAGTGGGCCCAGCCTACGGAAACCATTCCTATTGGTAATGATTTTGTCCATTGGCATTTGATTGTTCCCCCACTATAGGTTTCCTTGCCCGTAGGGAGGATTCTGACCTTGATAGCCTTGAAAATATCTAGCCATAGGTTGTTGATAAGTAACATACAAGTTAAAAGGTTGTTGTGCCTCTTGACCTTGGACATATGGATTTTTCACCTACCACCCCTAGTTGTAAGGGTGTTGAACTTGTTGCCTCTAGATAAAAGGGTTTTGCACCTACTTTCCTTGGACATAAGGATTCTGAACTTGTTTCCCTTGGACATAAGGATTTTTCACCTGCTACCCTTGGACATAAGGATTTTTCACCTACTACCCTTGGACATAAGGATTCTAAACCTATTGCACTTAGACATAAGGATTTTGGTCTTGCTATTGTAGGACTTGTCCTTGACCTTGCCCTTGCAAAGGTTGACCTTGTTGATATATGTACAAGGGTTGTTGTTGCGCGGGTTGACCTTGCTGCTACAAGGGTTTACCTTTTGGCTGTAAAGGTTGTCCCTGAGGCTACAAATGTGGACCTTGCGAGGACATAGGATTGGAGAGTTGAGGAACATACTGCATCTGTAGCTGCAAGGTTTGTTACGACTGCTGTAAGGGTTATCCCTGCGGTTGTTGCAATTGTCCTTATTGTTGCACTGTTTGCCGTTGATACTGCAAGGATGGCCCTTGTGGCTACGAAGGTTTCCCTTACTACTGAAAAAGAGGTCCTTATTACTACAAAGGTACTTTGACAGTTCCCTGAAAGTTCCCAATCTAGATCTGGTCATATCCATTAGACGTGGCAGATGAACCAGGCTGAACATAAGGTTTAACTCGAGGGACATAAGGCGGATGGACCATTTCTTATGAATCATGTGGAACATTAGGAGGTTGGTATTGAACCTGAGCCACATATGGCTACTGGTACTGGATGTTACTTGACCCAGAAGGAGCAACAGGGTTTGACTATTGGTACTGGACATTACTTGATCCAGCAGAATCAGCAGGGTTCAGAATAGCATTGGAAGAGGGCTGGTTCATTCCAACCATATGAGTTTGTGAGCCACTCACATTGGTTGTGCTAGACATCATAAAAAAATTCAGATTCTGGCCCCCAAGTAGTGGAACAGCCTGTCCACTTACTAGAGGGATCGAAGAACCGATAGAGACTTGACTTGGAAACATCGGTTGAATTGGATGTGTAGCTTGGATCGAAAAAACAAGTGGATTTAGAATGGTGGGTTGCATCGGAACTGAAGTGACTACAAAATGCACCATCGATTGAGAGGTGATGTTCCGAATGAATAGACCTGATGTAGGCATAATGCCAGATGACCAAATAGGGTTGTGATATAATGATGATGCACTAGGGGTTCCTGTCACCAACCAATCTAACGAAACATATTCACGAGGTAACTCAGGATAAACACTCATTGAAATGCTTCCTATGTAAGGGAAACCTTCAGGAGGGAATGGATATCCCTGCTCATCAACAATGTGAGGAGTGTGTGTAGCAGCCACCTTCGAGTGACCCAGAGAGGAGATTGGGATCTTTCCTTCTGATTCTATGGGTGGAAATAAACGACGATGGACAATCGAAGATGTTTGAGGGGATAATTCCAAAGGAATACCCGACTGATCATAGGGACTGTATGGACATTGTGGTGATATCAAAACAGGGTTGAAAAAAGGTTTCAAAGGATAAACAACCAATCCTAGCTGACCTTCAGAAGCCAGTGGACTCTTGGGAGTCTGTGTAGGACTATACGAAGTTTCCAAGCCAGATTTGTAAGGTGACCTAGTATCTAAGGGAGGAGGAGGACGAGATGACAAAGGTTGAATACTCAGAACAATTCCAAGTTCAACACCTTGATCCTCAAGTGACTGAAAAGTTTAGGGAGAGGTTACTCAGATGATCTTTCAGACAGAGGAGAGGAAGAGGAACTGGGTTAACCTAATGGTTCAGCCACAATGACTTTTTCTCAAACAATAAGAAGAGAGAGATTAATTTTAAGGCTCTTAAAGCGTATTTAAAGGTATACTCATGATGTGGTCCATAAAAATACTAACAAGGATGTTATGTGATTGTGGGCAACAATTTTTTAAGGTGCTAAAACAAACTGGTTCTTTTTCATGTTTTAAGAGTTGAGAAAAAAGCAAAGATGACTCTATCCACTTCTGTTTGAAACGAGCTCGAAAGGACAGGTGCTCAGTGATATTTGATATTTAGGGATTCAAAAGGATCAAAATGACTGCTCAGGATAATCTAGGCCAAAAAGGATTACCAGGTAACCATGAACTGTAGAATACCTCTCAACGAACCGAGAATTATGAGTAGGCAATCTCCTTGAATGCTCTGTTTGGTGTATCACATTTACAAGGTGGCAGACTCAGCTCCCAATGGATAAAGGATTGCAAAACTAGTGGGGTTTCCCTTTATATATGTGACGGTATGGGGAGCACAAGTCTGTACTAGCGTTGTCTAGTGCTGAAGAAAATGACAATTGCTAGGTTTAAAGACGCCAAAACATGTCTCTAGCCTAGACCTTCTAAATGTGAGCGTTAAGTTTCAAATGCACCTTAGGTTATTGAATACATTTTAAAGTCTACCTTGAAATTATGTATAAGTTTTAAGGCCTTATCGATTCGACTCGAAAAAATTCCTATATGCAACTAAATGAGACAAAACCCTTTCAATTCGATGAATGTCTACACTAATGAGAGCAGAGAAACCAATTAATGCAACAAACAAGCAACTGAAACTAAGATGACATTTTCACTACTTCGCTTTTGAAAACAAAAAAATGAAAGTTCTTTCCACTTCCTATCTTTCCTGTCAAATGCACTTCTAGTAGTCCTTTCAACAGTAAAGAGAATTCATTTATTTTCGAATGCAAATGATGATGCAAATCTAGTTTTCAATGATGCTGGCTAATGTAACATATTGATTCGGTAAACTAGAATGATGTATTTTCAATGGAATGATAAGAGAATTTTTCACATGCACTTTAATGAAATTTTCAAACAATTGACATAAATCAAATACAAAGCATAAAAAGAAAATTCTTTCCAAACCAATGATGCAAAGACTCAACCAAAAACAAGATGAGCAATGTAATCTATGCTTGAAAAGAGATGCTTAATCAAGAGAAGAACAAATGAAACTTTTCAAACTTGTTTAATTGAAATAAAAGTGATAAAAGGAGTAAAAACAAAATGCATGGAGAAGCTAACCAAGAAATTGACTTTATAAGCACATTAAAAACTGAATGGATGATGACCTAGATGCCTTAGATCCACAAACCATCCAAAGGATCAAAAACCAAGGAAATGGAAAACCAAACAAGCACATAAACCAAGCTAATGAAGATTTCTAGTTAGGGAGAACACAGGCAAAACAAGTTAGAGGTAGAAATTAATAGGGCAAGACACATTGGTTATGATCCAGGAGAAACCTTGAAATTCACCTACAGGAATCGACGTGATTGCCTAATTTACAAGTGCCACAATGGGGTACAATGCGACTGTTTCAAAACAATTTGCACTAATCAACATGACTGTCAGAAAATGAAACGCGTTGACTGAGTACTTCAAGAGAGAAATACAATTTTTCAAAAGCCAAAACTAGACCTCCCACTGTAAATTTCAAACTCAGAGCAGTAAACCAGGCATAGGAGAGAAAACCAAAGGGAAAAGGTGATACTACAAAAGTTCACACAAAACATGAAATGAAAAATCAATCAAACGAGAGGATGGCTTCCCTAGTGGAGTCGCCAATTTATGGTGTAGGTAAATTCTCGATGCGAACAAAGACAATTCCTCTATCTCGAGAGAACGGGTCTAGCCACAAACAAACAATCTATGGAAAACTTCCTTAAGCTAGAATCAAATAAGAGGGCCTACCTCTTAGAATGCTATTCCGCTTGGTAATGATCTTGCTTCCTTACTCCAACTACTTTTCATTTCCTTCTTTCGAATACTTGAAACAAGAAAACAAACAACAAAAACAAATGTGATAGCATACAAATTGCATTCAACCTACTTAAAAGGTCAAGGAATCTTAAGCCATCAAATGTAAGATAAAACTTGATGTAGGAAATCAATCAATAGTTGTATTCATATAAGTTCAGAAAGGGATTACAATAAAAGAACTTATGTTGCTGGTCTCCTCTGACGTATCCGAGTTCCGACACCTCTGCTAGCATGTGATGGATAGCTCCAATAATGGAATTTTTAAGGCTTCTTCCCTTTAGTTCCAAACCAAACCAAACACACTATTCTCCCTCCACAAACATAAACTAGAAAGCTACAATCTAGAGATATCTTGCTGGTTATTCAAGCTCCAAAAGACTAAGACTAGATTAGCTTGGAAAATGAGGAATTTATATAGATTTAATGGAGGGGATATGGTTCCTATTATGATGGGAGGGGGCTTATCTCTTTGGTTTGTTCCATCTGAATAGGGGAAAGGAGCCCAAAATGACTTCCTCGGCTCCATCCAGCCCAACCATTTACCAGACTTCTGTTACGAAGCTTCTAGAGCTGGAAGCTTTTAATCCATATTTAAAAAAATTTCCAAAAGAGGATTGACATGACTGAGAAAAATCTCATTTTCATTGTATGGTGCTAGGCCAAGTTTCAGACCCTACAAATCAACACGAGGAGGAAATGGGTCAGAAGTGTTGGTCTTGTAAACTGGGGTAAAAGGAAGATTCTTGGGAAATTATGCAAGAGGGAAATGTTGTGCTGATGAAGAGGGACATAATAGGAGTCTCTTCATGATGGGAAAGCATGTAGGGTTCAATGTAGATGTCCTCTAGGATTGAGGAATGTGGAATACAGGGACAGTGATGAAATGTTGTATAATAGGGAACAATTATTGATTTGATATCAATACATGGATTGATATCTTCTTAACCTCCCACTCAAGCCACACTTTGGCTCAAGTCTCCTTGTCACTTCCATTCACATGAAATGCTTGCTTTTGTTATTGAACTATGGATTTATTTTTCCAATAGACTTATTCTTTTATATAACTTTCATAATCTTTAATAAAAAAATTTCAGACTATAGACATAGAATGTGAAGAATTTACCCATCTACTCCAAATTATATCTAGTATTGATTTTTGCAAGCTTGGTCGTGTCTTATTAAGTTTTGGAGAACCATTCTTTTATGATCCACCCATTTTTCCTACATGGTCTTACCAAAATTGAGCAAGCATATTCTTACAACATATATGATGGTGGCTAGAAGGTGTTGGCCTGTAGTATAGCCAATTGTAGCACAATTTATTTGTCATTTTCTTTCAATGGAGGTTTAGGTGACTCTTAATATTTTCTCGTTTTAAATTTAAATCGAATTAGGAAGGCTCATTTAGTATCTTATTTCCAACAGGGCTCTAGGAAAGTTGATCTAGATCTCAATGCTAATTTAACTTTGTGCAGTGAATGACTGATCTGGTTAATTTGTTTCTACCCTTGTGACCTATTGATTTAGCCTTTGAGTCGGTGAAGGTTATCTTTGGTTCCAACTCGACGAGTGGCAAATCCTTATCTTCCCAGGATTCTTTACATGATGGCACTTAAACTAATGCTAGAAATGTAGGTTAGTGGTATACACTATACGCCACCTTTTAAAAGAAGAATGGCATGGTAGGTTACACATATCAAGATTAAACTAATGGTGAACCCCTGTCTACTTAAAGGTCCAACAATTTTTAATAACATTCTGTTTATAAGACAATAATCAATATTTGTGGTAAATCAGACTTGATTTTCATTTCAATGGGAGAAGACTACTTCCATATTCACTTGCACTAATCTTGACTTGTGAGGAAAATCTTAATGAACTCTATTATAGAAGCCCTTGTAGCCCACATCACTAAATTATCTCAACTTTTTTTTGGAGGTTGGAATGCAGAGTAAGAGTAGCGACTTAGCAATTGAGTGGGATTCCACACCAAAAATGTAGTTCTCTTGTATGCCTACCCCATCAATTCCATCACTTGGGATATATTAAGAAGAAACACAATCTAATTTAGATGACTCTTCTGCATTTATTTGCAACATTTTGAATTGTCATTCACCTTTAATGCAACAAAATAATAGTTGGGGTATATATTAATCATGGAATATGCAGAGATCAACCATAGGTGGAGTACTAGATGAGTCGACCCTTGTTGGAGGGCAGTCTGCCACAAGTAACTCCATTGTATCAAATTTCTCCTTGCCATTTTCTCAGTCTTATCTAGTTCCAAACTTATTGGAGAGTTCACATACAACAATGTAAGCTTCTCTTCATTTTAGAAATTATTTATAGATCCCAAAAAAAATTCAGGCATATTTCATCATAATGCAACAAAAACATACAAGAATGGAAGTACATAGGACCTAGAAATATTCATGCTAAGCTATATAGCCTTCCCCATTGCTCTACCCATATAGCTCCCATATTGATAGATCAATGGAGTCAAGATATTGCTAGCAATTTAGAGCAATGGTTCTAAAATCACAGGGACCAGAAGATATTCATGCCGCTATCACTGGTGACTAATTTAAGAGAAATTTATATTAGTATCGAAGAGGTTGGGAGAGACAAGGGCCTGTGGCAACAAAATATCATGAAAATATGTAGATTGTGTAATCTACAATCAACAGTGTGTCGTAATATGAGGCACTGTAAACTGGTAGGAAACATAATAAAAGTTACACAGCAACATAAAGGGGGTAAAAAACTAGATCTCATAAATACATGGAAGGAGTACATTATAACTCTAGTCGCACCCTTAGGCAGAAAACCTTGATTGGATTGAAAATTTGTCCTGCCATAGAAGAGGAATTCAGTGTTAGATAAACCTTGAATAGTCACAAGAATTGATGGTGTTCACTGTCAGTGTGGAAAAAAGTGAGTACCTATCTACACAATCAAAGGAAAGAATTTAGGAAGAAATTCAGTATCATCAGCTAATAAAAACAAATGGAGTACTGATAAGAATTACGTGGAGGTCACCTTGAAGGCATTCCATGGGAAAACCCTGTAAATAGAGAAAGGGAAACAATTAGGTTAAATTTTGGGGAAAAATATAAGAATATTTTGAAGCATAATAGAGTCATGGAGAAGTCTGATGTACCTTGTGAAGTTAAATGGGGAGTAAGACTCGTACACCACTTTAGACAACAGTCAGAGGAACCCTCATTGCTAGTCTTGAGAACTCCATTAGGAGCTTGTGAGGCAAGCAAGAGAAACCATGCAAAAAACATAATTGAGGGATAGCTCTGAACAACAATTCCTATAAAACAAAGCGAACGTTGAGTTATAATCTTCTATAATAGATCCTCAATAATAGAGGAGGAGAATACTTATCAAGCTAAACCTTCCTCCTGGAAGACATTAAGAAGAAACAAGCCCAATAAATTTAGTCAATCACTGTTAGCCTTGAAGACAATTTGAGAGGTTGATGAATGAATAAATAAGGATTAAAAATTTATAATAAATAAGCCTCTACTAATTTGTTGAGTTGTTTTATTATGGTAGTGACAAGAGGCTATAACTACATAAAAAATTAACAATAACTCCAAATTTTGTAATGGAGGACATAAAAAGAAATGGAGAACATGCAAGTCATAGTAGTGTGAAGATATGATATTAAATTGTTTATTAATAGGGAAGGAAGTTGTGTCATCAACTGTCGGGAACTACACATTACTTATTGCTCAATAAGGAAATTCATTACAATCAGCTATGTTGACACCAAATATTTGTTATTAGGTAAATCCATGTAAAAAAGTATAAATATAAAATAAGGAGAATTGGAATATGAAGCCCAAGAGTCTCTCCCTCCATGTATATATATATGATTAAACTTAACGAAAATATACAATTAATTTTGAGGAGTTACCTCCTGGTCTGACATGGTATTAGAGCATAGGTCCCAACCTCTATTTTTGGCTTCCTTCCCACCCTTGTAACTCCCTCTCTGCCTATTTTTTGAATATTTTGTAGAACTGACACCTCTGCCATCCCTTTGGTTTTTCGAATCACCATATCTCCTTAGTGGCATTGTTGAAAGAGTGATTTCTATCATAGAGACATGTCGAGTAGTTTCCATAGGCAACCATCCTTCTTCAATAGGTTCCCAATCATTAGTTATGCTTGTTGAGATGAGTGTGTTATTATGATACAATCCACCAACCTTCTGATTTATAATCTCTGCGGTAGCCACGGTCTTGCGTATTGCTTGACCCATTGCTTTCAATACAATTTCTCACACTTTTTTCTCCTTGTAAAGACTTGAGTGGGGTGGTTCCTGGAGGTGTTGTGGTGTGGTGAGAATAGTCAAACGAAGGTGATATGGCTGGAGGGTTGCTACTTGGAGATGTTGAACATGCGAGGGTGACGAAGGTGCTCCTCTCCTTTGTCTTGGTGTGGCTGGTGCATTGAAGCTGGAGGCACTGTGACTATTGGTATTTTAATTATCCCTACAAACCACAATATGATGCTGCACAGTCACCAAATGTTGAATAACCTCCTCTCCTACATGATTGGTATGTTGATTTTTTAATGACTATTATCTGGTGCGTTGTGTATGGTATTTAATATTAGAGGTGGTGATTTCTAGAGATGGACATGATGCATTCACATGTAAGTTTCCGTGGGACAGAATTGAGTAGGAAAGAAATGAGGGAAAAGCTAAAACTAATGAAAAATGGAAAGGTAAAGAACTTGAATTTTCTCACTATGTTGTGGCACATTGTAATAATCAAGTAATTGAAGACTTGTTTAATGCGTCAATTTCTTCTTGGAAAGATCATTGGTTGCTTGATTCAGGAACAAATTGTCACATGAATTTTAGAAGATAGTTTTTTGGAGAATTTATTGACTATGTTGATGGAGCAATATACTTTGCAGACAAGTCAAAAGTGAAGCCATTAGGGCTTGGAAACATCAATCTCAAATTGCCTGGTCTTCCAGACTTTCTTATGCATGATGTTCTATATCTCCTAGAGACATGGAGAAATTTGTTGTCTTTTGTCCACATTTGCTAGCAAGGATACTCCATTCATATGTTTTATGGTGACTTTAAGGTCAAAAAGGCATGAGATCATTCACTTTTCATTATGGGGATAGAGGAAGAAAGACTTCTGAAGCTGTAAGGAACCTCTGCTTGTGCACAAAACTTCTCATGTAGTTCTCATTATGATGAAGTTACATTTCCATCAAGTCTTTTATGGCATGTTATATTTGGACACTTGAATTATGACAATCTTCATATGTTGAAGAAAAATGGTGTTAGTAATTTGCCTACAATTCGTAGGAAACTTAAGAAATGTGATGCTTGTATCTTAGGAAAGCACAACAAACAATATTTTCATGATTCACATTCCAAAGCACATAGAAAAATTGTAATTATTCATTTAGAATTATGTGGCCCAATGCCCATTCCTTTGGCAAATGGTAATAAATATATGATTGCATTTATCGATGACTACACTAGAATGTGTTGGGTTTATTTATTCAACAACAAATATGATGCTTTTCAAACATTCACGAATTTTCATGCGTGGATTGAAAATGATGCACAATCTCATATTGGCTTTGTTCAAAATGGTGATGGAAAAGAATATACTTCAAATTAATTTGAAAACTATCTTCCCCATCATGGGAGCAAACATCAAACGGTTGTGGCTTATAACCCCCAATAGAATGGAGTAGCTGAAATAATGAATAGGACAATCTTAAAAATAGTATGTTCCATGATGTTTTACAAAATTTCAAATTGATGTTTTGGGACGTTGAACTTCTATGTGTTGTGTATGTCAAGAATATGTGTCCATCTAATGCTATTAGAAATAAGATTCCTTATGAAATGTGTTATGGCCACATTCCTTTTGTAAAGCATCTCAGGGTGTTTAGTTCCACCTATTATTCCTTGATACCTAAGAAACAAAGAAACAAACTCAGTGCAAGGAGTCATAAGTGTATCATCTTGGGGCATTCAAATACCTCCAAAGCATACCATCTCTATGATGAAGTTAATAATAAGTTTGTAGTATCTAGAGATGTGATATTTCTTGAATCTTCTAAGGCTGATAATGTTGTTGAGCATCAACTTGATCGCTTGGATAGATTCAGACATGCAAAGTGTTTTCAAGAAATTGATAATGAGATCCCACATCTTGATGGGGGATTCCTATACTAGATCAGTTTGTGGAATCTTCTTGTGAAGCACTCTATTCCCCACATGAAGCTCCAACCACTAATGGCACTTTGAGTGATATGATTGATAGAATTGGGAGATTAAATCTTGATGTAGGCCCAACTTAGTCAAATGAGCAACACGATCCATCTCAAAAAGTTCATCCAAAATGGCTAACAAAGACACTTGAAAGTGTTCATCCTGATGAGGTTCGAAACACAGGAACAAGAAGCTCGACCAGACAGAATGGAGGTGATGTAGATGATTCTGATTCACCTATTGATATGGATGTATCTTATGATTTTGAACTAAATTTTTCTAGAGAGTTTGAACCAACTTCCTTGAAATAAGATGCTTCTCATGATGAGTGGAAAGAAGTGATGTAATAAGAGTATGATACCTTGATAAAGAATGGCACTTGCAAGTTGATTGATCCTCCATTGGGAACCAAACCAATATAGGCTACAAGTGGGTCTACAAGAACAAGTATAAAGATGATTGTTCACTTGACAAGCATAAAGTCTGGATTTTGGCAAAAGGTTTTGCAAAAACGGAAGGGGTCGACTATGAGGAGACTTTTTCCCCCATAGAAAAATGGGCTACCATCCAAACACTCTTTGCCTTGGCAGCTCAAAACGGTTGGAAAGTCCATCAAATGGATGTAAAAATTGTTTTCTTCAATGGAGATATGAAGATAATGTTTTTATGTCCCAGCTAGAAGGATTTATTGTGAAGGGTCAGGAACATAAAATATTCAAGCTTGTAAAATCATTATATGGCATAAAACAAGCACTGTGAGCCTGGTATGAGAAGTTAATTGAGCATCTTCTGAAACTCAACTTCAAACATTATGATCTTGATGATGCAAATTTATTTGTCAAGAAAGTTGGCAAAACAGTTTTATATCTTGTGGTGTATGTAGATGATATTTTGATGACAGGGAATAAAGAGAGCTATATTTCAACCATAAAAATCAATTGAGGAAAGGTTTTGAAATGATAGACTTGGGGTATGTTCACTACTATCTTGTTATTGAAGTAACTCAACATCCAAAGTTTATATTCCTCTCTTAGAAGAAGTACATTGGAGAAATGTTGAACAAGTTTGGCATGGTTGAGTGAAATCCTTTGACTACTCCAATGTAATATAACTTAAAGATCACATCCATGGAAGGATGAGAATTTGAATATGTAACAAGACATCTTGTAGTAAGTCTCGACTACTTGACTACTACCATACCGAGCATTCACCATTGGGATCCTCACCAGGTTTTTGCAAAATCCTTGTGGGGGACATTAGTTTGCTATGAAAAAAGTTCTAAAGTACTTGAAGGGAACTCAAGACTTTGGAATTATGTATACATAGGTGGGTGATTTCAGCTTGAATAGATACTATGATTCAACCTTCGATGGAGATAAAGAAAATGGGGTATCTAATTTAGGTTATGCTATTAGTCTTGGATTAGGATCTATCTCCTGGATGTCATGCAAATAATAAGTTCCAACAAATTCTACCAAAGAGGTAGAATATGTGGATGTCGCTGAAGAAATAAAGGGAATTGTGTGGCTCAGGAAAACTTTGGAAGATTTGCAAGAGAAACAAGTACATTCAAATCCTCTCATGATTGACAACACTTTTGCAATAAAGTTGGCCAAGAACCCAAAGTTACATGATGGGAAAAAGAATATCAATACAAAATACCATTTGATTCAACATCATATTGAGGCCAAGACAATTCACCTACATCATTGTTCCAAAAATGAGTAGATTGTAGACATATTCACCAAAACACTTGGAAGATAAAAGTTCAAAAGATTTAGAACAATGCTTGGAATCACCAACATCCCTTCAGATTAAGGGGAGAATGTTGACACCTAATCTTTGGGATTAGGTAAATCCATGTAAAATAGTCTAAATAGAAAATAATGAGAATTGGAATATGAAGAGACACTTGGATATAAAGCCCAAGAGTCTCTCCCTCTATGTATATATTTATGATCAACTTTAATTCAAAGGCCACTTCATTTTGAGGAGTTACCTCCTGGCCCGAGAAGCTATAAGCTCTAAGAATTACATGTATCTCCAGACAATGGTTTATGGCAGTATGGTTGATACCCATGGCTTTTATTAAATACAAAGTGGCTGAAGTCCATTCTTCAAAACCTAGACTAAATAAACCCTAAGATATAGCATCGTAACAAAAACTTGGTAGTCAAATCGAGTTTGAAACTGAATATGCTAAATTTTTTATCTAAAACCACGGGGATTTAAACTTGCAAAGGGAAATACAACAAGAAGTTATTTAGTTAGAGTACACTAGAAAGGGAAAATCGATTGAAAATAACCAAAATATTTACCTCCTCTCTGCAAAACAAGAGAATGGTTCCTTCTCTATAAAGTGAACTCTCAGAATGTAGACCCAAACTCTCCAACATTTTGAAGAAAAACCCATGCCCAAACACTGCTATCATGATTCTAATAGCCAAAAGATGGAGGGTCACCACCTGTTGTAGAGTGGAAAAACTTGTTGTGTGAATGACACAACTAAGGGCGAGGCAACGCGGTGTGAGGGAGGGTAGTTCACAATAACCACTTCATTCTGCCTCCACCATCAATCTCATTGAACGATGATCCATACCATCGATGCCCACCCCAGCATAAATTTCAATAAATCTTGTCCCAAGAATGATAGTGTGTGCGAGTTGTAGAGTCTAAAAAATTCCATTCGGGGAGCTTGAAATTTATGAAGTTTTAAAAATAGTATTACCTGATAATCCAAACTCTACTTTTGTGTCACCTAAGAATGACAAAGTATAGTTAAGACTATAATATTATCTACTCATTCATGATGATATGTAAATATACTCAACAATGAGTTTATTTTATACACATACTATAACCCAGAAACCCATAAGGAGAAACTCACTTAAAGCATAGTAGCACATATAACTAGTAGTTTCCCCTAAAGTTGTAAAAGTACACCAAAGGAATTAAAGAATAGAAGATTCAATAAAAAAAATCTTTATTATTATTTTATTTATTTTTTCAATTTAACTAGTTACAATTTATTAAAATTATATTTATTTTAATATTATTGAATTATTTTTTTATTTATTAAAAATTTATATCATTATACATTTAGGAAACATGTATTTTATTTTGTGAAAAATATATATTGGATTATGGAAGATCTATTCATTTATTTGTTGGTTGAAAAAAATGTTATTCAATCACCTTTACATTTTTATTTTTTAAACCTTGATACATCATTGTTTTTAAATAACTCATGTGATTTTTGGTCTTTGCATTAATTTATATAATTTTTTCATCTTGTTGGCCTTGCAAAATATAATATTGTTGATCTTGGAAAATATGGTTATGAAGAACAAAATTGAATTTGTGATGTATAATCTCACCATCATTAAAATATATTCTCTGATTCTTCCAAAATTTAATATGAATTAAGATACGCCCTTCTATCGAGAATGTGATTAAGGTATATCAAAAATTTGATAACATGGCATTAAAATTATGTGGCATCTAATGTGTCTGCTCTCATAAACTCTATGATATGTGCGCACTAACAGATAATTCCCATTCGATTCACGTTGTTAGTGAACAACCATTTAATCCAATCAAATGGTTGAGTCATCATTTATTTTCTAAACAAATTGAAATATAACAAAATTTTCTAGTAACTACACTATCAGGATATTAATGTACACGAGCAACTAGATTAGGGGGAAAATCAAAGTATGCTTTATCCCCAAAATAAGTTATCACCCAATTATCTGAATACAACCTTAAAAATTCAAATGAATTTATGAATGATATAGATGTATTTCTATTGCTCGTTTGAGGTCTATAATTCTATGAGAATCTATTGATCTCATATTGTTGTCCCTTCTCTCATTGTTTGTTGTTTGATCCATCACAATCACTTCTGAAATCAAAACCTATGTGAAAATTATTTAATATTTGACCAAGGAGAAATAATGCACAAAAATAATAATTCCACACTCATATACAATCATTGAAATTGTCCCGTATAGATGGGTGTATTGAAATGTTGTACTTTTTCATGGGACAATAATAAATGTTGATAAGAGAGACACATGGAAGAATGATGATTATTAATATATTGATTCATTCACAAGGCTTCCCTACCACATAATAAACACTCATCACCTACTCCTCTTATGTGTTGTTCTCTTCATGCAAGGAGATCAATATGTGTCAGTATGTTTTTGGCTTCCAATTTTACCTGTCTTTGCGTAGAGGTTTAGAATGTTTGTGGAGAGCTTAAGAAATGTTTACATATTTGAGCTGAAAAAAATCAGAGAATGAGAAATGCATGAGAGATGTCAATGCCATGAAACTCTAGGCCTTGTGAGCAATGATGTCTCTCCAGTTCTAAAGAGTTTCCTGAAGGTATACTTGCATTTCAGGTGTGTATATCTATTTTCTAAAGTACACTTATATTTCAGATGTATAGATCCTTGTCTAATGTTACATCAAATTCAAACCCGTGACAATGGTGTCTGTAGCATTGGCGAAGTTATCCCTCTTTCTCATGTGACGTGCTTTGATATCCTTTGCTCATGTTTATCTATAAGAGATATTCAACGATGGGTGGGACAATCGTTGGGTGATATCTGATTAGAAGAAGGACGAGGGTGCAGAAGCAGAATGACTTCACACTGCTGAAAAATGGAATGAGACCTCGATGAAAAAAGGATTTAAAATCATCCAGATGCATGTTTCTTCACCATTTCCGCTAAGTTTCCAGAGTTTAACAACAAGGATAAGACAATTCTTCCTCAATTTTTTGTCAAGCATGAGCATCAACTTGACCACATTTGTGGATATGTGAAGCTATTGAGTGGTGATGTTGACCAAAAGAAATTTGGTGGAGATACACCTTACAACATCATGTTTGGTCTAGACATATGTGGTTATAGTACAAAGAAGATTCATGCAATTCTTGGTCATGCTAGAAAGAACCATCCTAATAAGGAGGATATATCTTGTGAAACATATCAACTTACTCATTTTCATACTTTTATTATTCACCCTGATGCTACTTACAACATTCTCATTGATAACAAGGAGAAATATTCATGAAGTATATACACCAATTGGGATATTTCGCCACAAAAAAAAATTAAGGATCCTAGCGCCTAAACAAAAGTGGGTCATAAACAATACAAATTTCCACGACAAACATGCAATAATATTGTAAGTATAACATTCCAATGTGAGTTGATAATCCTGATATTTTTGTGGAAGATCGCTTAGCTTTAATTTGATTTTAATATTTTTTACAGTGGATTATATCCATATTAGTTGTAGAGCCAAATTATTATCTCTTCTTTCTTATATTATAAAAATCAAAATTAAAGTGGTTAGTACTTTTGATTTTAATATCTTTATATATACATTTTAAATGTACATATTAATTTATTATTATGTTTGAATTCAAATTTCGATGTGCTACAATTTGGATGATTTAATAGTAATTGGGGTTGGATCAAATGGAGTTGTCGGAATGTCCTTGCTTTTCTTGTACGATCACTGAGTCTTGTGTATGCATAAATAAATCAATTTGAGAATATAGGGATCCTTTTGGAGTTCCAGATTTTTTATTATTATATACAAATGGGTGATTTAATATTTATGTGTAAATTAGTCTAATATTTTTATAAAACACATCTAAGGCAACCTAGAAGAGCTTGGATTGTGTGAATGTTCTAAATAACATGTTGTTTGAATTCAAATTTCACTAAGTTTCATCTTTGAATGTATATGTACAACATTGTCGTGCAATAAAATTGGTGAAAGTTTAAAATTTTTTGGATGAACATGAAAAACAAAGTGTGGTCTGGTCCTCTTATTCACTTTAATTTCAAAGGATTCATATTCATGTAAGGAGAACACGTTGTTCGGTTTCAAAGAAAGCATTGTAAAGATAACTTCCTCGCCATTTTGAGGCCCACTGGTGGTCCTTGAGCTTGAATTTCTTTAGCAAAGTTGATGACTATTGAGGTGACTCTAGTCTAATGCATAGCAACTCTATTGAGGTGACTCTCAAAAGGGCCATGGAAGGTGATAACCTTGAGTTCACTACATACAATGCTACAAGGCATGAGTTCACTGCAGACAATGTTGCAAGGTATGAGAATTTGTACGGTTCATAAATTCGTACACTCACGGTGAGGATAGGGGCAACTATGATGAATGCAACAATCTCAATGCATTTCTTAGTGAATTTTTTAACCTTGTCTTAGGTCCACATGTCATATTTGGGTTAGAACAAGGAGGATGAAAAGGGAGCTCTCGGATTGGCTAGGCTGAATAGTGTCCACCCATCCCAAGTGTGTAGAGGAAACACCTTCGGTGTAAATATACATTAAAAGGAAAATGTGATTACGGTCCAAAGGAAAGGAGCCCAAGTCAACCATGGGAAAACGTTATGGTATTAGGTTACAATGAAGAGAGTTAAAACATTAAAAAGTTACCGAGCTTGTGAGCTAAATATTTTACATTTATCTTTATGGTAGTTAATTTTTCTTTTGAAATGGATTTGTTACATGACACTTGTCTATCTCACATTAGGATATAGAAGAAACCTATGCATGTCTTGCATGTTATAGATTTGCATGCAACATCCTATTACATGTTTCAACATGTTGTTTTAACACCCATAAAATGTAGATTTCTTAGCATTCTCTTAGGAAGGGTATGATGTCTTACATCCTTATAAGTATAGATATTTTTGTTGGAATATGGCAAGGGGAATGGAACAATCTTCTACTTTGTATAAGTACTTTTGTTCCATCTTCTACTTTGTATAATTCGTTTTCCCCAAGCCATTTGGACTCACTAGCATTGTAGAAGTTCTAAACTTTAGTGATACCATATTTGACTAGTATTCTCTACAAATTATCGATGCCAACATTATCACTTATTGACCCCTAGACCTCTTCACCTAGTATTCTAGAAATGTACTCATTTATCAATCTCATCACTATTGAAAGTTAAATTTGACATCACTCTTTTTTATTTTTTTCATGCAAATTTCACTAGATTCCAAGGGAGGTATTTGTAAAAGGATGAAAATGACAAGACAAGGATTTCTTCATGTTATTAATAGCCAATTATGTTTATAACATTAGTTTTTCAATGAAATTTTATTCCATATTTCTTCACATGGGTTCATATGATAGCAAAACAAATGGAAAAGGATCATTCTAGTAAAGGGAATTGTATTGACTTGATCCATAATGTTTTTTTGAAATGCAAAAAAGCATCCATAGTCTTGTTAGAGTTAGTATGAATCTTTACGAGAAGTTGAGTAGTCTTCACATTGCCAACCACATCCAATAGAAAGGTACCAACCCTTATAATACAAATGACGTCTCCAAATAAGGTGCAGTCAATACCAATAATATCATCTTCTGAATCTATTACAATATGATTTGCAAAGTACATTTCCATATGTGTGTGAAAGAAACAATCCATTTGGTTAGGAAAAGGAAGTATTTTTTCATACCTCTAGAAACACCTTGAAAGAGACAAGAAGGATTTGAAACCATAAACTACAATCTTATTTATGAACCCTAGTTCTACAACCCTAATTAAGAGAAATGCTACTAGTCAATAGTTTGACAGATTAATTAAATAACCCAAAAAATTTCTTTCCAAGTAATCCTTCAGATTAAATATCATAAGCAAACCCCTCTAGATGTGCTATAGAAGATACCCAATTTATTCTCAATAAATCGGTATGTGGAAACTCTAGATTAGGATGTCTAAAGACTATATAAGTAGTTTCCATTGCAACAACAATTTCTCCTACATGATTTGATTCAGGATTGTTAGTGTCAATCTTATAGGTTTTTCGTAATGGTGCTCTAATATCTTTTGGCCTCTCCCAAGAGTAATGGTTTGAGTTACCATAACCAACCTAAGAATAAGTATAGGGCTGGAGATGCTTAGAGAAAAGAATAAACTATTGGACCATTGATAGCTTTGACCAGAGAAGTAAATACATGACCCGTTGGTTTAAGAAGGGGTTCATGATGTTTAACACAACATGCAAGTAGGGAAGGGGTATATCTCTCTCTTGCTTGATAGTTGTAGCGACTACTATAGTAGGGCACATTACAATCAAGAGTAAATGGGAAGGATCAACCCAACTGTATGGAAGGAAATAACCAAAAGTAGTTAAATGAAAGGGGTGTTAGAGCATAGCCCACCCATCAGAGGTAAACTGTACGAGAAGCCTCGATATGGCTGAGATTATGCCTATGATATTGCTGGTAGTAGTGGCTTCAAACAAAGAAATTTAATTAATTAAGAATGATGAATTAGGTTGTTTTCAGTAATTGGTAGCTAAGACAAGGGCCAACAGATAGATGATGGAGAAATTTGAGGTGCACCAATTGAGAAAAGGTATTTGCAATGCAATTACTTAGTTAGATCTAAGACTTTTGTGATCCATAATGTATATATCAGTCTTTCGGATTAATCACATCGTTGATATTGGGTCAACGTTTCGAACCAACTAATGTGGTTCATCTTCAGGAAAAGGTGAGAAATCAATAGATCTGAGGGAATAAATAGTAAGGATGCATCACTACCCAGAGTTAGCCATTGGAAAGTAGCCGTTAGGTAATTTGTTAAATTGTTTAATAATTTAGTTGTTATGTAATAAATAAATATTATATCTTGATATTATAGATGGAATACTAATATTAATATTATATTAAATATTCTAATCATATTTTTAGTTAGGGTTTGACCCATAATGTTAGTTAAATCATCTATAACTAATTGATTAAATAATTTAATATTATTAGTTCTCGTAATAATATAAAATCTAATCAATAATGTGTGATGGTATTATTATTATTATTATTATGATTATAGAGATTCATTAGTTTAGAACTATTATTGTAAATTTTAAATAAATGTATTAATTTCTATAATAATAAAATATAAAAAAAGACTATAATTGGAATTTCGTAATTTGCTAAATAATGTATTGATGGTATTCATATTAAAATTATTAATTTAGAATTATTATTATAATATTTTGTATTAAGTTATAATTCAAAGAATGGTATTCTTATTATCTTCAATTCAATATATTAATTATTTTGATATTTATAAGAATAAGAATTGTATATGGAAGGAGGAAAACTACACTACCAAACAAAGAAAAATAATGCTGGATCTAGGGGATAAAGCCAGAAGGAAAGAAGGGAGACCCAATACGAACGGAAAAGGGGAGGGAAGAAGGGTCAAGAGGAGAGAGATAGAATCCAGATTTTACTTAATTTCCATCCATCATCCCTATTGAGGTTTTTTTCATGCCTTTCTATTTCAATTGTTTCTCTGAGATTCCTGTGGTGGAAATGGTCAACCCTACTGATCACTTTGGATGCTTCAATGAAGACATGGTGTTTCGATTTCATAGAATGCTTGACAAGGGCTAATGTGCGAAAGTGAATATGTCTAATGTCAGCTGCATGCTCACCATTTCTCTGCTTAACAGACCTACTTGTCTCTCCAATGTAGGGGATACCATAGGAGTAGGGAACGAGGTAGACCACTTTCGTGTCTTTAGCGTCGAAAAGGTCTTTAACAGATCTCAAGGAATTTTTGACAGTTTGGATAGGTTTGAAAGTAGAAGAGACAATCATCTTTTCAAGGATATGGTAAATCCTATCCGTGGTCCCTTGGATATATGGGAGATGAACCTTGGTGATAGGATCAGCATGGGCGGGTTTTTCTCTAGGCAATTTGCTGGCTTTGTGAAAGGCCTCGAGGAACTTGGTCCTGCTATACCCATTGTTTTGAAAAACTTCAAGACGATGAGATTTCTTCTGATCAAGGTGGATTTTATGATTGTTTCATACACATAGTGTATTATTCCAACTTTCAACTCTTTCCACCCAAACTTTCAAGAACGTAATCTTATTGTGCCAAAGGTTTTCCCAATATCGACATGTGTCATATAATCCATTTCTCATTCCAATTCAGGTTTTCTATCAACAAAGGAGAATGATTTGGGCTATTTGGAATAACTAACCCTCCTTTGTCATTCTCACTCAGAGTTTATTCCTCTCCTCTTTTTGCTCTGGAGGCTTTGCAACTCCAATGCAGGGAACATGAGATTTTCTTGCTAGAAATTGAACTGGATATTGTTTCCTTTCGATTAAGATTAAATGCACAATTTATTTTTCTCTACTCAGGGGTTGGACTCATTTCTTACTATTTTTCCTTGTGTGGGAACTAGGTGCAGGCTTGCTCCGTCTATGGCTATAAACAGGGAGTTTAACATCAAGGCCTGGTATATTTTCTTGTATTTAGCTAGTGTGTAATATAATGTAACATTTTCTTGTTAGTCTCTATCTCAAAGAGGGTTCACAATTCTAGGAGTGTCGCATTGTAAATTTTGTTTGTATTGTGTGTAGTTAATCCTTCCTATTCGAGCAACTGGAAATTCCTTATCGAATTCTTGCATGAGGATCCTTGGCTTCACTTATATATGTCTTCCCGTATACGGTATCTATTTCTTCATTCTTTTGCTCCTTTTAGAGCATTTGAGATTATTTCACCTGACAAAAAACTTCTCTTAGGGTCATCAAAAACCCAAAATCCCGCCCTTGGCTCAAACTAGTTCCATTGGAGTGCTTTGATGTTCCGCAATGATATCTATAATCAATGAAGAGCTTTCATTATTTCCCTTTTAAATGTTGCATTCCCCTTTTCTGTTTCAATATATTGATGGCACGACTTGACCTTTTATTATAAATTTTAGGAACATGAATTGATTCTTTGTTATTACAATCATGTATTTAAAACTATTCTTTTGCTTGGAAAATAAAACAAGGTTTTATATGCTATGGCTTTCACAACCTTTACAATTTTTCATTTCTTAGAAACTAATAACACCAGGTTTTGACAAGTTAATATTTTTATTTACTATAGGTACATGTATGATTAGTAGTTTGACTTCACCTAGAACCCACTTAATGACTTACCTATTTAAGATGTTGATTCCATGAAGAACATGGTTGTATAAGGAATGGGGACTGCTCCTAGGTTGTCAATAAATTTAGCTTGGCTAAAAGATAACCACAATCCCATGCAGCACCATGTCATAATTTACCCATTCTACATTCTTCAATCTTCTTTTAAACTAGTATAAACAACTCCTATTATGAATTTCCAAATTACACTACCCAGTTCTACGACCATATTTTCAATCATAGTAGGCACAAAACCTTTACATTTATGGAAATATGCTACAAGTTAACACATATTTTCTTTCCACATTAATGAACACATTACGAAAAATAAAAGATAAATTTCTCTAACACTTATTTGTGTTTCTATTCCTTTTTACTCGGGTCCACCACATTTCACTGAAATAACTTGCAAAAATAATTTCTAGATGTAATTTACAAAAATTCATAGAAATTATTTCTAGCCTAGACAAAAATGCTTATATTTACAAGGTTATTTACAAAATTGTGTGGTTTAAAGGCTAAGGGAAATATCTTGAGGCTTTTCCCTACGCAGTGCACAGTTAGGTCTAGGACCGGAGGAATGATTGAGTAATCCTGGAGGTCGAGGTTGGGCATTAGCTACAGAAAATATGCAGTGCAAAAATCTTGGGAGGTAGGAACTATACATTGCACATTAAAAATGGGGAACATCAAATCTTGAGTTCTATAATTATACAGTGTGCAGTCAAGTCAGGCTAGTTGGAGCCAAGTTTCTTGGTCAGGAAGCCTCTTCGGAAATGGTTGAGTGTGAGACTAGTGAGACTGATGTGTATAGTGATAAGACATTGAATGTAATATCACACTTAGAATATTTGATGATACAACAAAATAGATCACTTGTCACACATGAACAACATATTTCCCTATGTTTTCCCTATTTATGACCAGTTACAACAAATGTGACACTTAAGCTACACTTCGTGATGATAGTTGTACGAAAATTCTCAAAACATTGTGAATGTGTGCGACCAATTTTTACATGGTTAGGAAAAGTCATATACACAAAGGTAGACCTTAGAAACCATCATAATGGGATTTTACACACTTTGTGACAACCAATATGGAAAAATACAACACTTTTCCTATGCTGCAAATGGGACCAAAACACTTATAGAAAATACATGAAATGAGTTTCAATGTTTGTGAAAGTACATGACATTGAAGAAATAATGATGTGGAAATGATAAGATGTCCTTATTAATTAAACTTCATGAGGTATGTGCTTTGTTTTTTCTATCTATCCTCCAAAAGGTTGTAAACCATATGGAGTCTCCATGTGGTCCTGATCATATTCCAGTGTTCCTTCATCTTCTTGCCTGATGATCATACTTTATCCTTAGCTTACTAGGTGTCATCTAGCATGTCTTCCTTCACCATCTCATTCTTTATCATATTTCCATATATTGGTAGAGTTATTTTGTCTACAGTCAACTCATGACAGGATGACATCCGTCTGATAAACCCATATCTAAGATGTTGCATGATGATCTGCTAACTACACCAGAACTAGTGGTGGTCACAGGAAAAGGCACAGTGACTGGAAATTTTTTCGGTTCAAGAAGTTAGGGGCAAAGATTGAGCTCTAAGACTATGATATGTGTAGTTCATGTTAGGATGAGGAATAATATTGTGTAGTTCCAAAGCTTAGTAAGCTAGGCTGAGGGGTTCGATATTTGTTCAGCCAACTATGCAGTTACGGAAGATAGTGGGGATTAGGTGATTCTGTAGCTTTAGGAGTCAAGTCTTAGGATTGAGCACTGAGGTTGAGAAATGCATAGTATGAGAGACAAAGATTATGCATTTTGTAGTGCGAAGACAAAATATTGTTTTTAAGGGTTGGAACTGCACAATACACAATTCAGGAGGGTTGGATGAGGCTACGTTGTTGGGAACTTTCCGAAATTTGGCTAACTGAAAGATCTATGAAAGTGATGTAAAAAATGACAAAAATTGATTGTGGTCACAAACTTAGACATTTTTCAACACAATCTAGATCATGTAAAACATACGAACACATACTTCCCTTAGTGCGACAACATTTGCAACAACTTACAACAAGTGTAGCACTGAAAAAAGACTTTGCGATGATAACACAGACACTTGTGCAACAGTGCATGATTATTTTGAAATTAGTAATAAACATGCCTACATGATAATAACAACTCATTATCATAAATATTTCCCCTTGAGACAAACCAAAACTCCACTTTGCATGACAAGTGGAAATGCCCATGCTAGAAGACAACATTTTCTATATGAACATAAAAATGTGAACGACACTTGCAATACACGAATGATAGTGAAAAAACACATGGAAGAGAAAATATAACATGAAAATGCACTATTTATAGTAAAGTTAAGAGAAAGTGATAGTCGAAGACGTGAAAAAGACGCTCACAAAACAAAGGTGCACAAAAGAGAGAATTTGCAAAAGTCATTGAAATGGAAGTGTGAAAGCAGTTAGAATCTGAGAAATTGGGATTGTAAGTGTGCATTGACTGTTGACATGGATTGGACATCACACAAGTACAGTCCTGATGAAGCATTTTATGCTTGTCCAAGCTTGCGTAGAAGAATATGCTCATGAACTTATTACGGATTGAGCATGTTTTTGTAAGTGACTTCGAAACTTCCAATCAAAGTAGGAACTTAAAGAGTATCAGCTAACAAAGTAGTGACTATGGAATGACTCATCACAATATCCATGGTACGCTTGAAAATTTGATTATTGGCAAAATTTTGGAGGGTGTTTGTCACAACGACAACATGAACTTCCACCATCCATTGTATATTTCACTTTCAATTATCCTTTAGTTGCTAGGATGAAGGTTTATATACTGAATATGTTTAAAATTGATCAAACAACTTGAGCTCATACATAAGAATTGAATTGATGTTCCTATTAGTGGGCCTTTTGGCATAATAGACACCAATCCTTTTCATAAACACACAACAATGAGGTCATAATATAATTTTTAATTGTTGTTCATGTGTTTCCGAGTGCTAGGAAAAACAAATAATAACAGTTTATAAAAAACATTAAAGTAGTGATATGTTCAAGGGTTTTCGAGTGCCAGCAACCACTAATATGATTTATGCAACAATATTTAATAATTATTTCTACATAATCTTACAAACATAATAGAAATTACTTAAGAATGAAACCAATAAATCTCAAACCAATGAAAGTATCTGTTTTCATCTGATAAAAAACAATAGCTCAACGTTTCATCTTGGAGTTTCTCTACTTAACGAGACAATTTTTAGAATGGTAAATTCTAACAAGATCAAACTTCCATATTATGTTGACCAACATTAATACGATTATTAAAAAATTCCCCACAATCATGAAACAGTATCATAATTTGAACTCAGAATATTTGTAAAACAATTTCTTTTGAGACTCAGAAAATGGGACAGTGGGGCTAACATCAAACCCTTTTCACGCAAAAATAGTGCCTTCTGTATGTAGTGATCACTTTGAATATCTCCCAATTTCCAGAGATATAGTTCATTTGTGGAAGTGAAACTATGATGTTTGATATGGCACACTAAGTTCACCATAACAATGAACTCAACTTAGATTGCTTCTATCTCCTCTTTCCATACTTAGATTCCTTTGATCGAAAATGTTTTTATTCACCTTTAATAGGATATTTCATATTCTTAGCGAGCATAATATTATCTAACTCTACGACTTCTCTTATGGCTCCCTAAAATTTATTAGCACTCGCTTGTTCAATCAACATATGAAGCTTTTCGTCCAAAGTAATAATATCTCGTGCGATAAATTTTGTCACAACTAGATGTAAACCCTAAATCATATCCATCTAAAATACAAGGCTCTTGGAGACTCGATCATTCATCATGGGCCTCTAAATCGTAGAATCTAGTTTGGTTTCAGCGGGGCATCAAGTGACGTAATCCTTCTGCACAAGCTCAACCATTAGCATCGTACTCAACCATTCCTCAAATGTGAAACACCTTTATGACAACATTTATTGTCAACTGCATCAGACAATTGAATGGATACAACCATATATTGCATCACCTACTTTCCCATAGAACGATAGATGGGTTGAAGCAGAAGTAGAAGTAGAATTTCTCGACTTCACCATTTCAGATTGCGGGTAACCACCACTATTGGCACTAAGAAACTGTTATCACTCTAATATTTCTTTTGAAGTAAGAAGAAGGAAAAGCCACAAGTAACCACAAACCACTTTTGGAGATCAGGGCCTAGCCTTCATGATGCTCAGACAGGGCTCTCTCTTTATAATTTAACTTTGTTTTAATTAAGATGGTTTTAGGATAGCTGTTGCTTGTACTTAGGTTTTGTTTTCAAAATTTGGTGGTGGGATCAATTTACTTATATGAACAAAGGTTTGTCTTATACCACTGGGCTATGGAGTTAGATGTCTGGCAAACAAGACTATATTCAATTCTAAAACTAGTGTCTACAGGGCAAGATAGATTAGTTACTATAGATCTCAAAGGCTTAATGGTGAATGGCCTCAAATTGGATCCAAGGAGAAATTAAGGGTTCCCTAGACTCGACTTTCAAAGGAATGAAAGAAGTCAACCGGGATGGGAGAGAAATAAAGGATTCTCAGATCTGGGTATCAAAAGAAAACATGTAAATGACTAACTATGCAAAACAAAGTGTAATTAAACACATTCTCAATGATATTTCCACTTAATTCATTTAGATTTTAGAACACATTTAATATTATTAAAACACATAAGAAAGATAACAAAATCACACAAAGAAAGTACTTCTCTGAAAATGGCTCATCTCATGAATCCTGTAGTGAAATGCTTTTGTTACTTTCTCTAGTCTATTGAAATGAAAATGGTTACATTCACCCTTAGGTCTAAGATCAAAATGACTCTACAAATGTAAAATAATCCACACCTAATACTTCAAATTGTGAAGTATTTATACAAAAGGAATTCCAAAATATTTGAAACTGTATTCAGAACTAATATAGGAAAAAAGAAATATCTTCTTACAAGAAGATAGAGACAACTATTGAACTTTTTCATGTTGTCCCTTTTATTTTGGTTCTGCTGGTTGTAGACTTTGAATTTTAGCCCTTTATGTTGCTAGGATGTTTAGATTCCATATTGGATGCTTTGATTTACTTTAACATTTCACCTGATAATCTTTCTTCTGATACACTTTAATCCTGCAAGCCTGTCAATATCCTTTTACCCTAATGTTTCACTTTTTTACCAAAGATCTATAATTTACTATGCTTTTACTATAGTGAATCATTGAGTTTTTCCCATATTTCTTCATCTAGTAATTGGATATTGATCATTTTTCTTTATATCTCATCTGCCTCTGTATATTTGGAAAAAGTGGGCTTATTAATAAACAAGTTTTTTACCTCACGCTGGGGCTAAAATAAGTTTTCAAATGTTTGGTACAAGACTTTCCCTATTGTCATGCCCTTCATAGATGAAGTGATCATTTGTTCTTTAGCCACTTTCCTAATCTTTTTGCTATAATTTGCATGTGTCATTAACTTCTCATTTATAACTAAGGGATTAGGTAATCCCTTTTCCTTCAACAGCTAAAACTTAGCCATGAACCTATTAATGGTTATCTGCATGTTCTGACACTTATCTTCTTGATTCAACATCAAATTCCTCTTGGTGAGGACTCTCCTGACTTCCAAAATTGTGCCTGTCCTATCAGGTATCTCAAGCTCTTGCAGTTCATATTTATTTTTGGAGTTGAGGAAGTGGATGATTCTTGTTGCTTCCTCCGGAATATCTCCAGCTCTGTCTTGAACCTTTCAATGGCTTTTGTTGCCTACTTAATCAAATCAACCTGTTCAAAAATGACCTAGATAGGTTGCCAAATATCATTGACTTAGTCAATGATATTGGACCATAGTTGTTCTTTATTATTTTATAGTGGTTTAGTCAAGGTCGACTCTTTCTCCAAGCCTTTTATCCTTTCATTCATCCTTGCAACCTTTTGTTGCTCTCCCTTATGCATAGTTTGGGCAAGTTTGCAATCTGTCTCAAGGCTACTAACTTTCTCCTTCAATTTGTTCATCTCATTGGTCTGAATGACATTTCTTTCATTGCTTTAACTAGAATATTTTCTTCATCACTTGTGGTACCTATTGTTTTTTATGTTATTCCTAATGTAGTTGAAGTTGATGCTAGCAGTATAGTGGCCATTGGACCAGTGGGAGCTATTGTTACACCCAGAGTGGAAGGTACATCTTTGGTCACTGTTGGAATGACAGTTGGAGGAGCACTATCAATACTAGCTTGTTTGAGCTTAATCAAGATATCTAGTTCCTTTTCCATATCCTTCAATTGGTCATTGAGTCGCAGCACCAAGTCCATCATTTCTTCATGATTAGTCTGGCTTTACAAGACTTCCTTTGTTTGTGGGTGTTGTAACTGAGGTAGCTTGAGCTGTTTCTTGAGGGCTACAATATCCTCATTATTTTTCTTGATTAATTGTTCAACATCCTTGATATCCTTTAGGTCATGGCCTAGCTCAATAATCAAGTCCTCCAAGGACTTTATCCTAATGCATTTGGCACGGGAGGAGGCCTTTTCCAGTTTCAATTGAGCAGTTACATTGTCCAATAGATCTTTCAATTGAATGCTGCCATGGCCTTTGTTCTGAGGGTGGAGTAGATAATTTCTCTAACCTACTTGTGAAATTCAATTTGATCAATGGGGTGAATATCCCTGGCCAAGACCTCAAAATTGGTCTTCTTGCAGTTTGCCAAAGTTTTGGGTTGCTGTACAGTGGGTTGTAGGAATGACACCTGCATTTTTCCTTCTTTGATGTCTGCAGCTGACATCAATATTTTTTGGTTTGATGGTCTCATCTCCAGGTACTTAGCATATGTGTCTGCCTTCAATTTTTCATTCCTCATTTTTATTTCCTTAAACCTTTCTTTGATATCTAGTTCTTTGTGAGCTAGCCTGACAAAGGAAGACACTTCCACACTCTTTTGTCTCTCTATAATCTGTGGGTTGAAAGTAGATGGATATTGTATCTCTACTAATGCAGCTACCTCTATTGTTTGTTTACTGCTCTTCCCCATTTCCTTAGTACCAATCCTTTCTTTTGAAGCAATGTTTTCCTCTTGCTCAGACATAGGATTCAATTTGGGCCTTTTGTTTAGCTTGAACTGCTCATCAATGGTCTCCATGGTAGAACTTGATGCTTCTTCCTTGTTTCTTTCAGGATGCTTCTTCTTATTTAGCTGAGTTTGTATGATAGGAGGATTGCTCATGCACTCTTTATTTTGGAACTTGCAGGAAAGAGTTGTTGTCAATTTGTCTTTCCAAATCAATAAATGTATTCTCTATATCCACAGCACTGCTGTCCATGTAAATTAAAGTGCCCTCCATCCACTCATCCTGGTTAGCATATTGTTCAATGTTAGGCCTTCGATGGTGGATGTCAGCTGCCAACTTGACCATGAATCTAATCTTGTTTAAGACCCCACGAGGGTGATATTGCAAGATGAAAATATTTTGAACTTCATTAATTGAAATAATTTGTTGGCCTCTGGTCCAACTTCTCTGTTGTTGGAAATAAATGGGCCCACTTGGTTCTTCACTTTGAACTGGGTTTTCTTCCTATAAGCTAGGAAGTTGATGTCATTAGAGTTGATCATCTGCCTAAACTACTCAAAAGAAAATATCCTCATTGGGAGGCACTTGGGCAACTTGTAGAGGGCTATCTCACAACTATAAATCCTGATCTCTGTGTAGTTTTGGTACAAGTACCAATCTCCCACCTTGTTGCTCTTAGCCAATTGCAATACTCTTTTAATCTCTGGGTTGATTCTAGGCTGAGTCTTAGAAGTCAACATGTTCATAACTGGGTATGAAAAAGAGTCTATGAAGTCTTTGTGTGGGGTGAAAAACTTGTGGACCAAGGGTGTCCAATAGATGATAAATATTTCCTTAGCCTTGGTGTCCAATTTATGGATCTTCAAAGGGAATTTTTTTTTTTTTCTAATAATACAAGAACATATGAAACAACGCTCAAGAGTATTTGGAGACCCTTTTAGTAGGCAATCTAGTGAATTGTTCATGCATTTTGTCTGCAATGAACTGAGCATAATCATACATAATGGCAGGAGGATTTCCTAGAGTGAAAATGGACAAGAATGCCATGATAATGTCATCCACAAACTTGTCTGATGTCAATCCTAGGATGCTTGAGATCATGGTGATTATTCTTTGGCCAGTCTTTGAAAAAATAGTAGAAACATAGGGTGGAATGCCTTTAGGAGTATGGTGCTCTTCATTGATGAAATTGTGAAATATTTGTTTGATGTTGGCTGGGTCTAATGTGATGTACAGGTCTAGAAGGTTTGCAATGGACAAAGGAGTCAGATTAGGAGAAGCCTAGATTTGCAGCATCTGGTTGATGGATTCAAAAGTGATGGTCAATAATATTTTATGGTTTCGTACCTCAATAACCCTATGGCTTGGAACATAACAGGAATGGTGAAAATGTACTATGTCTAGGAATGGGTGGATTTCTTGGAATGTATACTTGGGAAAACAGGATTCCCAAAGGTTTATTTTATTAGCATCATTTAGGAACATATCCTTGGCCCAACAATGGATTCTTAGAAGGTTCTCTAAGGTGTCTGTGTCTTTAATTTGAAAATCCATGTCTACCAGGGTTGAATGGTCAATGTCTAAATCAGGGGTTGTCATTGGTTTGACATGCAGAGAGGTGGGGGTAGCCATACCTGTAATAAATTATGGAAATTGCGCTTATATGGCTATGGGAAGTGAAGTCATTGAGAATTTTGTAACATGAGTAGGGTATTAGCAATTTGTAGGTAGGGGTTCTTGTCATGTGGAAAGAGTTATATTTGCGGACAAATCTAACCTCCCTAGGAGTCTAAGACTCTCTAGTGACAAACAAACCAAACAAGAGCTATCCTTCTCTAGATACAAATCATTCTACGAGAATTCAAATGTTTTCGATCTTACCTTAGGTCCCACGCTTGTTGTAGCAGTCCAGCCTTGCTGATCCAGATGAGCTCCTCCTTCACTTTCAGACCTGCATACACTAACAAAGCAAACGATTACATAGCATCTGAATATTCATCATAAAAAAAAGCATATCTATCATATTGACCAAGGAATACATGAAATAATTCATTGACAAATCATTGAGAAGAATGGACTTATTTGTATTAAATAATCAAAGGAACCATTACAACCTGAGCCTTGGTGTTGTGCAAGCTCCTCCCAGGGTCCAGCAAGAGATTTCCTCTACTTTGACAAGCTCACCCACTCCCACTATGGCAAAAAGGAAGGATAGTGATCTCTCCTCACAAGTCAACAATGGAAGTCCTAATTCCAGCAGCATTTACCCTTTAGAATGTTCAGCTTTCAACCTCCCCTCCTTTGGCCCAATGCCTGTATTTATAGTATTCTAGAGGAAGTTATTCAGTTTCAACATCAATGGGATACTCCCTCTTTTGGATGGGGTAGCTCCTCTCTTGATGGGATAAGTTCCTCTATCATAGGGATGCATGAACCATCTGGAGGCGCTCAATACACGTCAAACACTCTTCTAGAATGCTCTAGAAGTGACCACAAGTAACTTTTTAAAGATGAAACTCGTGGCTTTTGACCTTTACAGGGGTACGCACCCATCCTTTGGCTTACAGAGCGTACAAGTACGCAGGTACAGTGTGTTTGGAGTGCGTACACGCAGGCAAGGTAGAGAGAACCTGCGTACCCAGAGATAAACATGTTTTTAAGTGGCTTTCTCTCTTTTTGAAGTTTGACATGAAGAGCAGAGGTATGAGGCTTGACAAGGAGGATAATATGACTATTGATGGAGCCATATTAACTGCAGATAGTCATGGTGACAAATTTCAGTGTAACAGATTGCCCCTAAAGTACGAAGCCTGTAATAGATAAGGGTGTTATATCATATAGGAAGGGTGAAGTACTTTATCATTTCGAGGATCATCTTGTGGAGAGACCGGTCAGAACCTGCAATTTTCAACACAAAATACATGTATAAGATCATATCATCGCTGAGGTAGGCATTCCCATACTCAGATCAAAAACTTTAACTATCAAACTAACTACTCTGATACAGGAATGATTTCATAATACATCAAAATTATAGACTCGTGTAGACACAGTATGGACGTAGCCATCTGTTTATGATTGGTCTACAAACATAATGAATAAAAACCTCCTCGCAGCCTGGATGGTGGAAACTAGATCCAGGGTCTTCATCTCTACTTCCCGAATTGGTACGATTCTAGCCATGCGAATAAATGAGTCGATGTCGAACATGGTAGAAACCACTTGATTACCAGTCAATGGTGTAAACTGTTAACAAGCGTGAGAGAGACCACCAGTAATGTCAATGGTTCTCAAAGTACCCAGCACAATCCATGAGATGTGAATGAATGAGTCGATGTCGAACATTTCATGGAATCCTTCGATCGCAAGTCAATGATGAAAACTGACGTCGAAGGCGAGAAACCTGTCATTGATGCATGTAGAATTCAAGGTACTGGCGATTTCTAAGTCAACTAATGTGCTGATGTCGATAGAAAGCGACCCGTCGCAGGCAAGCCCACAACACGAAATCATAGTTCAAGTTGAAGAAATGTTGCTGTAAGGACTGACTCAAGGATGACACAATGGATGATAGGTATTTTGCGGTTGAATGTTTCGTTTACAGACCTCTTGAACACATACGACACAACAGATGGTTTGGTGACGAATGAATAAAGTCGACTCCCATAACACGGCTAAAAATGTCAAGTGATTTTGGTCAACTGTGAGGTAAAGGATTTCCCAACCCAGGTGAATGAATAAGTGTCGTGTTCAAGAGTGGTAGTAAGGTTTTTCTTGAGACAAAGGATATCAAATAGGCTCATTCTTCTCATTTTTCCCCCACCATTTCTGGCAAGTACCTCTTTATTTTTTACAAGCTTGAGGAGGATAACATATGCTTTTTTGTAAGCTCATCCTTCGGATGAGTCCAACTTAGTTTTTGATTCGAACCCTAAGAAGGAGTGGTCCGTTCCTGTTTGTAATAGAACAGGTCCTTTACTGTGAAATTTTAACGAGTTTAGTATAGGAGAAACTCGGCGTTTTCATATTTAGAGAGTCTGAAAAACTTAGAAGACTCCAGATTGAACTTTTTCGTAAATTTGTGTCTCCTTAGCCCGAAAAAGTATAAAATAATACCTAGGAGAACCGCTTGATCTTGCGACCAAGAATATTTTCATAGTTAATGTCTTTGACCTGAAAAGTAAAAAGCGATCAAGGACACGTTGTTTTATTTCCAATATCGAATTTGAAATGACAAAAATCCGACAATCTTTTCTTGTTTTTCGGTCAGAAAAGGGCTGTAAGAGGACCGTCTTTTAATTCC